>JABTTQ020003491.1:0-187478 GCA_016081115.2 Rehmannia glutinosa
GTTACGTATTGGTTTTTCTTGTAAGCAGGTCATACCCCGGTACTTTTTGTAATTATCCCCAACACACGATTTCTGGCAACTAAAAATTCTGGATTTTTTTTTTGTGTGGTAGATAACGATTAATCGCCGGAGAGGAGAAATGCTTTCCGCCACAAATGAAGGAATTAATGCGTGGTTTTTAACGACGCGAGGGATGATAACCTCTATCGGAGTTATTATTTTCACTGGGAAGGTAATTTAATTTAACTTTTACTTGATATTGTTTATTAAAAACAGTGTTGTTGGTTAAATAGACCTGACGGGTCTAATCAGAAAAAACCTACTTGACAAAGACAAGCATCAAAGCGGAGAATAACGGAATCAGACGGGACATTTAAAAACAGTGGTAAAAAGTACGACTATAACTTCAGCAAATTGTTAGGCAGCTATAGGATGCCAAAAAATTTGATTTTTGTTCTTTGCCACATACAAAAGTTTTAAACGTGTAGAAAAATCATAAATTTATCATTTACTTATTTTTACTTTTGTTTTTTATCTCACCCATCACTTATGTGCATTCTCGAATTTTATTTTTGTGTATCATTAATCATTATTACATATTTTCACACAAATTTACTATCACTTAGTCACATATTCCACCTACCAATCATTAATTCATTATTTATATATCAAATCAACGATAATCATTATATTTTTTATCGCATTCAATCGCAATATCAAAATTCACATTTCTTATTTCAATTTTTCTAATTACAATCCTCTAGTAGAAAAGTTTTCCAAAATGAATTTACAAATAAACTTTTTATATTCTCTTTTTATGTTGTGATTAGTTATATTATTATCATCATCATATTATTAAAAATGTTAATTTTGTTCTAATGGAAATTGTCTTTGTTTATAAAAAATCTATAATAATAAGGAGTATGCCTTAAGAAGATATAGGATTAGGGGACTCTGTTATTTAAATAAAAGGATTTCACAACTGTTCTTAATTTGGTAAGACTGAATAAAAATATGTTGCATGAAATTCATAAATTGCGCTGGATCTGATTTTCTAATAATTTGAGGTCAACTTATAGATCCAATAAACCAACACATTGAATAAGAGCCAACTGTCTTCATGTCAACTGAATTATGCATGTTCAATCGACCATATAATATTAAGGGATAATTACAATAAACCCCGAGATTTGGCTAATTATAAAAACCAAAGATGTTTCTAAATTACAAAAACTCCTCAAGTTTGCTTTTTAATTTAAATTTAACGGTAATTATAATATTTCTATAACTATGATGGGGTTTTTTTGAAATGTATTTTATTTATGACGGAAAATTGCAAGACAGAGTCAAGTTTATTGTAATTTTGAAAACTTTTGGCTTTTTGGTAATTAGCCTGAACCATAGGGAGGTTTTTTAAATTATTCCTTAAATTTTTTGCTGCGCTCTTCAGGGCACCAAGGCCTTTGCAGTGGAGGGGATCAATCACCTAGAGTGCGCACAAGGTTACGTTGATTCAGTCTTTTGGTCGCCTCAATGTTTTAGATCTTCAGGTATATTTCATTCCAAATGAAATGGGATAAATACAAAAACAACCCCAAGGTTTGGGCTAATTACAAAAAATCAAAGATGTTTTAAAATTACAAAAGAATCAGCTAGAGTTGGATTCTGTCTTAATTTAAACGGGTAACTGTAATATTTCTAAAAATATCATGGGATTTGAATTATGTTTTGCTTCACAGAAGGAAAAGATATAAGCGGAATCAAACTTTACAAGGGTTTTTGTAATTTTAAAAATGTCTGATTTTTTGTATTAGCCCAAACTTTCAGGTTTCAACAGACGACAGTAATGCTTTTCTTTAGTTTAATTTCCTCTGATTTAATCATAGGAAACAGAATGAGAAATATATTTAATTTAATTTTTCAAGGAATCTAATTTATTATTTTCGATGCAGAGTGCAAATCAAATGTCCCAAGCCAGTGATAGCAATGGTAAGCTTTATTTAATTTGCATAATATCTCAGTTCTAAAATTTTAATTATCTTGAAATTATAAAATAAATAATGTGTTTGTTTCTTCTATAAATAAAAAAAGGTTGCAGGGTGTATGCAGTAGGGGGTGGACATGTGCTCCATATGGTCTGTGATTTAACAATTGCTGCAGATAATGCTATTTTTGGTCAGACTGGACCTAAGGTAATCTTATTCTATTTGATTTATTTATTGATGGCAAGGTTGCAAAAATCGCTCAAGGCGCGGTCGGCAACCGGGCGCCTAGAAAAGCCCAAAGTTTTCTTATTTTTTTATTTTTGTATTTTGGCCGATGTTTCCCCATTTTTGGCGATTTATTCAAACTAGACCGCCTAGACCCATTTTTTCCCCATTTTTTCGATTTTTGCCTTCGCCCTAGCCGCCTAGTGGCGCCTTTAAACGATTTCTCCCCCAGGCGATTTTTGACCGATTTTGGGAAAATTGGGTCGGCCTAGGCGCCTAGCCTAATCGTAGGCCGCCTAGGCGATTTTACAACATTGATTGATAGTTATTCTAGTTGAAAGTGTGAAATCTTGGAAATTTGTTTGTATGTTCAAGAATAGGGAAAATAAATTCTTTGGCAATGTTACTTGGATTATTTTGGGGTTTGTCCTCTGTTTTGTCACATTTTAAATTTTAGTCAATATCTTTTAAAAAAATTCGGATATTTTAGTTCTATTTTGATCAAAATTGTATATCTTTTAAAGGAAAGTGCAGAGTACGATTGGGTAGGTGTAAACATGTCAAAAAAATTGGTGTTTTTGTGATTATGACACAAAATATACAACCAAAATATATATTTTTAAATAAAAGAAATATATAAAAAGAAATGAAAATGTCTTGATCACAAGCCGATCATGTAGCGGGAAAACAATCTTTATCTTTGTAAAAAAAGCAACAAAATAACTTAAAATTGCAATTTAAGCGAAAGCGTCATTTACAGAGGATTTTGAATAACATTGTCATTTGTTTTTTAACACGTGTTCAAGTATCTTGTTGATGATGCAAATATCTATGGAATGTCGGCATTAAAACCCTCAAAATTTATGTGTCTACTTTTTTGGTGATTTAACGTGTCAATTTTCGCGTCAAATAATCAAATTCTTAAATTTCTTACACATTAATACCCATCGGTCATAGTTAGCAATTCTGATGCTCAATTATGGTCAAATTGGATTAAATGTCGAATTTTTTAAAGATATTTGACCAAAATTAAAAATGACTACTTAGAGGACTAAATCTTCAAGTAGTCTAAGTTACAATAATTGTCCCTTGATGTCTGAAACACATACATGTTTTTCTTTATTTCTTTTATTTACTTGTTTTGTTGTTACATGGCTTGTGCAAAGAAATACAGGTTGGGAGCTTCGATGCTGGTTATGGGGCTTCTGTAATGTCTCGTTTGGTAAGATTTTTTTTTTTTTTTTTTGAGCAAGTCTCGTTTGGTAAGATTTGAAACTCAAGAAATTTCTCATTATTTCTTTCTTTTTCTAAGCAATGTTTGTTCTTACAAAGTGTAGAAAAATGCTTGATTGTGTAATTTGAAATAGGTTGGGCCAAAAAGAGCACGAGAAATGTGGTTTATGGCAAGGTTTTTATAATGCCACGGACGCAGAGAAAATGGGACTTGTCAACACTGTTGTTCCTGTAAGAACCCTCTTGAAATTACCTTATATGTGTTAATTATGCCTCAAACAAATGGACTTAGGAGTGTTTGCAAATACTAAAAAAACAAAAAGTGATTCTCAGCTTTTAACTAGAAAAAAATCACATTTTAGTATTTGCAATGTCACCTTGTGCTTCTACTAATTCAGACTTCATTTAATTAGAAGGGATGATTACAAAAATACCCCTAAGGTTTGGGGTAATAAAATTACAAAAACCCCTTGAGGTTTGATTCCGTCTTACATTTTTTCCGGTCATTTTAGAAAATATTTCAAAAAACACCCCCGACATTTGCAAAAATATTATGGTTTCCCACCTAAGACAAAACTGAAGGTTTTTTTCAATTTTGAAACTTGTCTGGGGTTTTGTGTAATTAACCCAAACCTCGGGGGTGTTTTTGTAATTATCCCTAATTAGAATTGAAAAGTAGGAGTGGTTTAGATTTTTGATTCTTTTTTGGTTCGATGTTTTACACGCAAATAAAGCATTTTTACAACTTTCCTACCAACACTATATCTTAGCAATCAATTTCATTTCAAAGGAAGCTGAAGAAACAAATCAAATGGTGCAGGGAGATCTGGGAACAGTCCCATGGCGGTTCGTTTGTGCAAATCAGCTATCAATGCAATGATGATGGTCATACTGGACTTCAGGTAACCCCAAAATGGCTATTTCTTGTGATTTTGTGACCTAAATAGTTGTTTTAGGAATCAAATTAATGGTTAGGATGATTAAAAAGTACCCTTGAAGTTTGGGTTTTTAAGTACAAAAAAATCCACAGATTCTTAAAATTTACAAAAATCTTCGTGAAGTTTAATTTTGTATTACACTTTGCAAAAACATTTCAAACACCTCACTTATATTTGTAAAAATATTGCAATTACCACGACATTTACCACGAATCAAACAACCTTAATTTTTTTTTTGGTATTTTCAAACATCTACGAGTAATTTTTTGTAATTAACCCAAACCTCAAGGGTGTTATTGTAATGATCCCTTAACCACGACTGCAAGGCTCAAGCTGGTATGTCGCTCATACTTGTAAGTGTTGCCAAAGGGATTGGCTTGTATCTTCGAGTTTCTTTTGAAATTTATCCTCACTTCCACTACTCTAGAAACTTATTAAATGACCCCCTTAATAGCTTTTAGGCATAATAACGCGTCATGTACATGATGTCGTGCTGATTTTACAATATCAATCTTGTAATGGAACATGACTAGAACTACTATATCAAGTCATCGTCGTCTCATGAGTCTTGATACGGTGTTAAAAGCACAAATTGGCGGTTTTGGAATTTAAGTATCGTTTTCCCTTGATATGAATGTTGCGACGGGGAAGGATATCAGCGTAAAATTTTGCTTTTGCCATCATGATAGTGTTACATACTGATTTAAACAGTTAATTGACACTATAAATTTCCGCATCGAGACCCTACCTAATAAATTAATATTTCTTGTATTTTTTTCCCTTTTTGTTTTTTGTAGCAAATTGGAGGAGATACGACACTTCTATTTTATGGAACATGAGGAAGGTACAGAGGGAAAGAATGCATTATTTGGAACACCAGAAAACCAGACTTCTCAAGATTTCCTAAGCTTCCATGATTTATGTGTGGATCAGAGCTGCAAATTTCTTCTTCATGTATGGTTATATGCATGTCAGAGTTAAAAAAAAACAATGGGTGGAAAAGAATAAAGTTCATTGTGTCAGATTGGGTAGTTTTTTTTTTTTTCTTTTTTTTGTTTTTTTTTTTTTTGGTTATATTTTCTTGTTACAATAACAGACAATTGGCAATTCCTCCATAAATTGCTGTTTTTTCAATAATAATAATAATTGTTTTTCTTTGTTTATTTGACCTTGTTTCCTCATAATTCCTATAGTTTTGTGTGATGGACGTAAGGAAAAAGTCTCTACACTAAAAGAAGGAAAACATTAACAAGTGAACATCTATAAGATGTTAATTGGCAAAGAACAAATTCTTGATTAGATTTAATCAATTGATTTTATTATATGCAATACCTTCATAAACGAAGAATCATCCAATAGTTTATTTGTAAAGTAGGAGTGGTGATTTTGGTTTATAAAGATTATTCTAACCACTAACACTAGTTTGTTAACCATGTCATATGCAACAGCTTCATAAACCAATAATCATCTCATTTTTTATTGGGAAAAAAAAACTGAATACTTAGGAGGGATAAAAAATACTATTCACCAAAATGTAAAAATGTTGAATACATTTTGGTATTAAAAAAGGAAAAAGGTGTTGAAAAAAATAAACACACCATAAATAGTTTCTTACACATATTTTTATATCGTCTTGTTGGCTTATATTTCTTTGGTCTGCTCTACAACTTGTAACATATTATTAATGTGGTATCATTCCGTAGTGAGTCACTACCTACATCACAAAAATTATTTGGTGTCGATGATGGCCTTCCGCTCAATGCATTCTAGAGCAAGTAAGAACAAATCGAAAAAAACTTGAAATGAGTTAAGACTTAAGTGTATAGTAAATGGACATACGTATCATTGATGAGGACCAAAAGGTATTTATAGGTAAATAAGTGGTAATCGTGAGCTAATTTTCAGCCTTAAGGCCCTGTTAGACTTAATTTAATGATTATTACACACGTTAATAACTATGGGCCTTAATTTTATTTTGGGTCCATCGTCAATTATGATATTTGGATTATAACTCATCAATTATGATATAGCATATAATCCTTTTCAAAATTAAAGTTTCATTTCATATGAATTCTATATAATTTAGTTATTTCAATCAAATTATTATTTTTAAATGAGATGCATTTTTTAAAATAAAACGTTTAACAAAACTATGAAATTCTATTCAATTTATTAATTATTAGATGGGTTAATCGACCCTGAGTCTATTAGGGAAGGGCGTGCTTATTTGATTATTCTCCCGACAAGCAGGAAAATGACATTTACAAAATAAAGCGAAATTGATAAAAGAAGCGCGGACAAATCTCTTCCCATTAGCCAGCGGAAACAACAATTTTTGTAAAATGTCTAGTGACTTTGCTAAGCGACAAAGCGGAGTTGGCGCCTAGACGAGGGTAAACGGGGACTGGAAGTGGATTAAGTGGGTCTAATCGGAAAAAAAATGAAACGCTAAACAAAGAGGATCTAAGCGCGCAAGCGGTGATTGTCAGTATGTGAGTATTTTTGCGAGAGAGAAATAATGGTAATCAGCGGTCAAATCCCCAGCCAGCCAATACAGCCACATCTCCACCGCTCCACGAGAAACCAAAGATCCAACGGTGGTAAACGCAGGAAGCAGTGTCATTCCTTAAGGGGCAACCCCGTTGTTTTTCCGAATATTTAGGGGCAATATGGACATTACAGAAAATTTCTGGAGAGGGCATCAATATAAATACCACCGGTTGACGATTCTCAATCCTCCCCGAAAAATAGTTTCGCGTTAGTCTCAGGCAGCTCCATATTTCTCTCTTCGCAAACTCACAAAACATAATCTCTAGCTATCATTTTACCAAATCTATCGTTCTCAGGTACGTTGTAACTCTATTCATGTGTAAATTCTGTATGCGTACATGTTGGGAGTTTGGATTCTGATTGAATTTTGTGATTTTGTTCGTTTTTGTTATGATTTTATTTATTAGTTGTATGATATATGAATTCTAGTTTATGTTTAGATTTCCTGTCTCCTTTTGGCGTTGATTGAATTTTTTTTAAAGTCTCATCGTTGATAGAAGTTAAGATGCATTTCCTTAGGATTGAGTTAATATTTGGTGGATTTAGATTTTTCTTTATGTTGCATTTTCCTGATTTCTTTTAACGTTGATTGGAATTTTGTTAATTTTTGTCATTTGTAGAAGGGAAGAAGCATTTCGATCTTTGTTTGTTAGTGATCTGATCTGGAATTTTGTTGTTGAGTCATTTCGATCTGATTGATTTCTTCTATGAATTTCATACCTATGTCTTGAGAACCAGAAAATCATTAGGATTGTTGTGAAAGTATTATGGTGGTATTTGAATTTGATTTTTGCTTGTAGATCCATTTGATCTAGTATAATTCCTTTTTACAGCTTAGTTTTAGCTCCAGTAATTGTTATTCAGACATTTTCTAGATGTTTGTTTCCTAAGATCATGACTCCACCGATTTTGATCATTTCCTTTTATGTGTTGTAAATTGGTGCCTGCATTTCAAAACCATATGCATATAGCTATAGTTGATCAAATGTATGTAATAATTGGAAGTATAATATGGATTATTTCATATCTTCATTGTGATTAATCTGTAAAATGTACTTAAAACAAATGATACTGTTGATTGAAAACTAAGCTGCTTGTGATGTTGATTTGGTTCAGATGTAGGAGTATGTAATATATATTTTGATGGGTGTGCACTATGTGGCTTGGTTTTGGTTCATTATATATATTTGTCTACATACAAAATTCTGTTTATGCATTACATGTTGTGACGATGGACAAGAAATGAGCTTAGGCATAGGCACATGTAGGCATCCTGCGATAGTCTCGTCATTATTATTCTGAAGGAATCATACTACATATATTCATGGTTTCTTTTTCCAGCGAGATGGATAAAATGCTGGTATATGAGTTTATATGACATCACTGATGCCATGATGGTTATAGGGATCAAAAGCAAGAAAAGAAAATGGGGTTGACATTCACGAAGCTTTTCAGCCGGCTTTTGCCAAGAAGGAGATACGCATTCTGATGGTTGGTCTTGATGCTGCTGGTAAGACCACAATCTTGTACAAGCTCAAGCTCGGAGAGATTGTCACTACTATTCCTACCATTGGTATGGCCTCTTAACTCTGTCAACTTTGCTCTGTTTCTTTCCAATTGTATACTATTTCGATATTCTTTGAAAGTTTATCTGCATTTCATGTTTCAAATAGTTGCATTACTTCCCCTTTGCATTTTTTTTCTTTTGTGCTTACTTTTGCTCTGCAGGCTTCAATGTGAAACTGTTGAGTACAAGAACATCAGCTTCACCGTTTGGGATGTTGGGGTCAGGACAAGGTGAGAACTTTTGTTTTTATTTGTCTCATGATTATTCAGTAACTAAAGTTTGATTGTCGAAATAAATAAATTTGAACTCTCAATACTCCTCTTTAGTTATTTTCAGATCATAGAATAAGTGGAATGGTTCTATGTTTTTAATGAAATTTACATGCATGTTATATGGATTTATGTTGTCTACTTCCTTTACAGATCCGTCCATTGTGGAGGCACTACTTCCAGAACACCCAGGGCCTCATATTTGTGGTGGATAGCAATGACAGGGACCGTGTAGTTGAGGCAAGGGATGAATTACATAGGATGTTGAATGAGGTGATAATCCATATCTTTACTCTATTCATGTCCATTAACTTAATAAGTGAATAACTTCGTCAATAAGTTGAGAAAAAAGTTTTGTTTCGATGACAAATAGGCCTTTAAAAGGATATACTATTGCCATTTCTATAAGGGAGATCATTGTCAATATTATGAGAAAACCTATTTTTCTTGAAGGTATACAATAGAGAATATGTTTTGTAATCTGTTCGCCAATGTCTGTGGATGATTGGTTAGGATTTCCCCTCTAATTTTAATCAGTTAGGTATTGCAATATCTTATTTTTAGTATACAACACTACTTCATACGGATTCAATGCATTTCTGTGTTTATACGATTTTAGGCATCTCAGAGTATATTGAGCTATGAAAAGAATAATAGTTGCATATATCTTTATGACCTTGACCAAACAAAATCCACACAATAGCGTTAATGTAACTGCTCTGCATCTAGACGGCTGCCTTATTGAAATTATGTCTTTGTGAGAGCAAATGCACAGTTTTGTTTGGGAGAGGGGTTTAGAAAATGCTACTGTGAGAGTAGATTGATATTTCTCATACTGCCTGAGTTGAGTGTACTTATATATTTTTGTAGTAATCTGCTCATATTGCCCGAGTTCAGTGTATGTTATTTTCTGCGAACCTCTTACCTATACAATTATCTTACCATTGTGTTAATCGTACATATGCAAAAGCAATCCACATTGACAGAGGCACAGAGCAGATCATTGCTGTGAACATTTGAATGTGTTTCGTTTTTCACTTTTGATACGTTGGTCTCTATTTTCTATAAGGAGTGTCTTTGCTTGATTATTTCTTGACATCAAAAGGTGCGCTGATCATTTGGCTAATATTTATCATCTGTTGCTTTTAGGATGAGCTGAGAGATGCGGTATTACTTGTATTTGCAAACAAACAAGATCTTCCTAATGCAATGAATGCTGCTGAAATAACTGACAAGCTTGGCCTTACACTCACTCAGGCAGCGCCACTGGTAGATATTCTTAACCTTTGGTTCCATTGTGATCAATACATAGAGGGTGTTTGGCTGAGGTTATTTTAAAAAATTAGGAAAATTACAAAAACACAGGTTTGGGCTAGTTACAAAAAAATCCAGAGATGTTTCAAAATTACAAAAAGCCCCCTCATGTTTGCAATTTTAAAAATCTCTGGATTTTTTTGTAATTAGCCCAAACCTCAGGTTTTTTATGTAATTATCCCAAAAAATTATAAGCTCTAAGATGTTGGATCTTATTTAGAAAATAAGTTTTTTTTTTTTTTCATTTATTTTTAGAAAATAAGATGAAATAACTTATAAGATATTTTTAGAAAAAATTCAACATTTTTTTAGAAAGCTTATAATCTGGATGTTTTGAAGAGCTAATAAGCTCGACCAAACACCCTCTTACTCTATTCCACATGCTGATTTTGTTGTTTTTAACCTGATTTTCTTTCGTCCAGGTACATCCAGAGCACCTGTGCTACCTCCGGGAGGGGCTTTACGAGGGGCTGGATTGGCTCTCCAACAACATTGCTAACAAGGCAAGTAATTTAGATACATTCATCATGGGACTCTATTTATCAGACTGCTTCTACAATTGTTCTCTATAATTTTACTTACTTGTTTGGTCGATTTTAGAGCTTTGCTACATTATTACAGGCTTAGAGCTTTATGGAGTTGTCTATGTGAGCTAATGCTGGACGCAGGCAAGTTTTGTCTAGTATTATACTAGTATTCTGGCTATATATATACATATTTTACAGTGTTTTTGTTTACGTTAGGACCTTTTAAATGTCTGTATAACAGATAATGGTTTGTTTCGTGTATTTGCAATCATTTGCTTAGTTTTGAATGTAATATTCAGTAACAAAGACTAGGTTGGTTTTGGATATTGTCTTTTGCTTGTGTATGAACCTTTCTTGGCATAGCTTGGATTTGACAGTGTTAATTAAATGTTGAAAATATTGAAATTAAGTATTCTAATATGATTGAGCAGTAAAAATCTTTGCTACCCAAGGGTTGGGCTAGTTACAAAAAAAATCCAGAGATTTTCAGATTACAGAAAGTCCCGTCAGGTTTGATTTTGTATCAAATTTAAGGGGTTAACTGTAATTTCTCAACAAATATTAGGGTGATTTTGAAATATTTTTGCTCTTGAAGGGGGAAGATATAAGTAGAATCAAGCATTAAGGGTTTTTAGTAATTTTTTAAAATCTCTGAGTTTTTTTGTAATCAGCCCAAACTTTAGGGGTTTTATATAATTATCCTATATCTTATTTTATCCAACTTAAATGTCGTATTTTCATCTTTCCTTGTTTTTCCAAAAAGGTCGTTTGCTGATAATTTGAAGGAATTTCAAAATGAGCTATTGGATACTGTACATCAGTTTATGAAAAACATGACATTATGAAACTTCTGATACAATAAACTCATGCTCTTTTGTTATAAAAACAATAAAAATAAAAATAAAAATAAGATGTATGCTTCTTAAAAATATATCTCTATTATCTTTAATACATCAGAGCAACTTATTTCTTAAATTAGGAATTATTATAGATATATGCAAAATCAATATTTTTGACTTTTTAATGTTGATTCTATTGTTCTAAAAATCACCATAGATTACCATCTAAGCCGCTTAAACTCCTTATTTGTCTATGTTTTTCTTAGATTAAGCATTTAAGCTCTGTCAGGCCCCGACTAACTCCACCTAGGGAGAGTAGTCGCTGAAGCCCGTCTGCCGCGCTTGACAAGAATCTAGACATTTTTGGAACACCGGTTAATTCCTAACAAAATAATTAAAATTAAACAGGCTGTAGATACACAAGAAAGCACACTAATCCACTTGGCCATGGACACGTGGACAGGAAGATCCTTGACCGTTTTGAGGCTATGCTACGCTTTTTGTTTTGTGCACCCACAGAAGTTCCTTCCAAAATTCCGATCACATTTTGCAAACCAACCCCACACCACAATTATTAACTTTCACAAACGGACACACTACATATATTTCACAAACATATGTCTCTATATATAGATAGACACTTTAGAGCTGTCAAATGGTTGGATCGGGTCAATCCCGTCGAGTCCCATGCTTTGTAATGGGTTTGCATGGACAAAAAATTCAACCGGGCTGCTAATTTTCGGCCCCACCTAGTTGAAACTCATATTTATACTAAATTGTATCGGACCGAGGTCAATCGTTGGTTACTGACTTGTGAGCATTGGGAATTATGATAAGCACGATCCATCTTAAGCATGTATGAATGCGGCCCATCTCAGCTATTATATATATATATATATATATACCAACAAATTTTAGCATGAACGGCGGATGTTGTAGTTCAAAAAAGTTGGGGTCTATATTAAAATTGATGAGGAGATCTTTTGACAAAAAAAAAAAAATAAATTTGCAAGGTAGAGCCGAGAGGGTCCTATTTTTTTTTTTTTGTTTCCTAGTTTACACCTTTGAATCCCCCAAAGTTATGGGGGGGCCGAAAGAGTGGGGATCAGATTCCAGCAACCCCTCACCCCCATTCCAATCCCTGCAATGTAGTTTCGTTATCTTTGCCTTTGGACACATTAGTCTTTTCATTAATTTTTGCCTTTTGAAATATAATACACACTTTTTAAATATAATTTACGCAGTTATCAACAGCTAATAACAACGACATACTCCCATTATTGGTCCACATATGAAGTTGAGGATACATGGATTTCTCTCAAAATATCAAAAACATAATTACAAATTTTTGACGTAATTTGATTGAGATAGTATTATGCTACTTTATTTTAATTTCATAATTAATTGAAATAAAGCAATTCCAGACTGGTTATTTATATTGTTTGATTTATAAAAGTGGTGGTAGAATTTTTGGGATGAAAATCGAATACAAAAAACACCACATTCATCCACCGCCATTGAATGAACGAATGGAAAATATCAAATGAAGAAAAAAACACTATTAAATTTAATGGCAAATAACCATAGGTATGGTATCTCAAGTGGTATTACTCACGTTTTATAAGAGTGTTGATAAAGATGTCTTTCAGTTTCTATGATCTTCTCATCTCCACTCGTTCCAACTTAATAAAAAGCAGACAAATAATAGATTACATGAGTACAAGAGAATGACCTAAAATCGAGAGAGACGGAGCCAAGGAGGATCGACGGTGCTAGTGCCTCTTAATTATAAATTTCTTGAAAAATTGAGACATATTGTAAATATTTAATTTTAAAATTTTAAAATTGTCACCCTAGAAATTTTAAACTATCTCTATATCTATTGCTTTCAAGAAAACAAAAATATCCGGTTCTATAATCTTTATTTTCTAGTTTCGTCAGTTATGCATTTTCAATGATTAGATAAAAGCTAGCGTACATGAAGAAGTCAGAGCTAGTAATTGAGTTTTCTATTCTTCAGGGCTTGTCTCACTTTTTGTGTTGGTTCTGCCATTAGTCGTAGTAGTAACATGGTATATTAGAGATATGCAATGTATATCCATCCATCCATTGCATGACCTGTAATTAAGGACCACTAGTGGTTTATCGAATGAAAATTAGGGTTTGAAAAAAATATATTCTTTGCCAGATGGCCATTTGTTGTAGTTTCCCACAAGCACTTTTAGGCCATTGTATGTCAATTATTTGAGCCTTAGCTCTTCCACTCATCATTGAATTCTGAAATTGTCTTTTGCACCCCACTTGGTCTTTGTGGGATGGAGATGATATTCGAATTTTTTAGCTTTGCCATAAAGTTGTATATTCGGGGTAACTTGTTTTGGTGCACCAATCCATCTTTTTACTTGGAATTACTAAAACTAAATGTCTAAATTCATATGTTATCTTGGTATGGAAATGTACCTCAACTTTCTTACAAGTTACAAAACATATTCTTGTGTGTTCCACACCAAAATAGTAAAACTAGTGTTACATTCCAATAATACATGGGTTCAACGAGGTTGCGGATCAGGATTTTGAAAATGAAGCAGACGATAGATAATAAAAACAATTGCATATAAATATTGTTTAATATTTAAAGTCCACAACAAAAATCTTTGTCTAAAATTTTGTAAAAGTTGATCATGTAACGGGTACATAAGAAATTAATACACATATATAAAATAAATAAATAGAATAATTGAGAAAACAAGAGACAACAAAACATAGTTTTGGTAACATTATTGATATTATTAGATATTTTTTTTATATTTTTAGTTTTGTATGTTTTGACTTTTGCCATGATTTATTTATTCAAGTTGTTAAGCCAACCTTTTAATTTTTGAAATTTTATTGTGGAGATTTGTGTTGTTTTATTTGGATTTTTAAAATTTTTTTGTAAAAATAGAGGTACAAATTTATCATTATTATTTATTTTACTAAAAAAATTGTTGGATTTTTTTAATTTGGGTGTACAATTTGTATCCTAATATTAGCACATAGATCCGATGGTTGGGGGTAGCCAACAATTAGAGTACCCCTAGCCTAATTATTTTTCTTGTTTGCCAACCATATAATTTTTGTTTTAATTCTTATACCTAAATAAATTAAAAATAGGATAAAAAAATTTGGGTTGTCTAGCGGGAAGGGTAGGTCACCTCTAGCTACGTCCTGCATGGGTTAGCCTAATTATAAACAAACTTAGTTATCTTTAAAATTACAAATACATCGACATTTGTTTGTACCTCAAGAGATTCTAAAAAAGGGGTATTCATTAGGTAAACATACCTCAAGGAGCAATTTGTAATTTGAAGATAAATGTAATTTGTTGTAATTAGGATAAACCTAAGGGTAAATTTTTGTAATTATCCCTATTTACATCATTGAATTGGTGATCAAATCAATTTTCTTGGTTCAATCGTTGATCTAATCGATTTAATAAAGATTTTGTATTTTTATTATACTCTGTAAATTGTTTTTTTGTACAATCGGGGGATAGTAGAGAGCGATGTGACATACACACTTATATGAGATTAAACTTGGGTCAATCGCTCTGTTACCACAAGTCTCTGTCAATTTGGCACAAATTTGATCCCTACACTCTGTAAATTGTTAAAAAACGACAAACATTATGCAAGCAACTAAAAACACATCTAATAAAGTTCAGAATCTAAAAGATCACACGTATATAACCAAATAACAAGTTTGTCCTCCACACACACACACAAAAAAAAAAAAAAAAAGAAGCAGATATTGATTCTTTATTTTTATCAGATTCTAATCGATTTTAACTGGATTTTCAGCGAATTAGAGATAATCGAATCGAACTGGCCACTACATAATTTTCCATGGACTTGGTAAAACCAACTAGTCGATTTTCGAAAATTCATCGGACCGATTTTTCACAACCCATTCGGCCGTATAGTGTATTTTATGTCGAGTCATGGGCCCGTCAAGTCGAACCAATTAATTCTGGTCCGTTTTAGGTTTTCTTGGCTCTTGGCGGAGCAGAGATTGTCGGCTCTATTAGTTTCTTTTTTAATTTTCTTTATTAATATGAGTATTGTTGGCTTGTTGCTCTTTAATTAGTGCTTTTCCTAACCTAGTACTCATGAATGAATTTTTAATTAGTGCCCCCTTTCATGAATATTGACATAAAGGCATATGGTTAGATCGAATAAAAAATTTCCAGGTATATTGGGCGGTTATGTTGTAATATTTAGGGATAATTACAAAAGACCACTTGAAGTTTGGGCTAATTACAAAAACCAAGACATGTTTCAAAATTACAAAAAGATCCTTTCAAATTTGATTATGTCTAAAATTTAAGGGAGTAATTGTAATATTTCTAGAATATCAGGGTGTTTGAAAATGTTTTTTTGCTTATGGAGGAAATGTAAACGGAATCAAAACTCAAGGTTTTTTTTTTGGTATTTTTCAAAACTTAGTCGAACCTCAAGGGATTTTGTTGTAATTATTCCTAATATTTATCTTATAAAATGGTGATGTGCACTGCAACAAACATAGTGGCCATGCCAAATCCTAAAATTAAATTGAGAGTATCCTCTCATATTTTTGCTTGAACTCAAAATATTATTGCAAATGTAATAAAAATCAATTAATTTAAATTGACTAATTGGCAGTACTAATTATTCTAAGGTATAATTACAAAAATACCCTAAAGCTTGGAATTATTACAAAAAAACACAAAGATGCTTCAAAATTACAAAAAAAAAAAACTCAAGTTAGATTATGCCTTAATTTTATGGGGGTAATTTGTAATATTTTATAAATATCAGGGTTTTTTTGAAATTTTATTACCAATGAAGGTAAAAGTGTAAGACGGAATCAAACCAAGAACCCATTGGATGGAAGGATTTGGTATGGATTTCAAATCCGTAATAACAAATCCATTGAGGTTGTTTGGATGTAGTCATTTTATAATGGTTTCAAATCTTTGGAAGCTATTTTTGAGTCATTTTTGGAGAATTTCAAATCCTTATTATTTGGAGTCATTTGAAATCCTTCCTAAATCCTCTCCCAAAATCCAAATTCTTCCATCCAAATGCAACCTAAGAGATTTCTTGTTATTTTCGTAAATCTCTGGATTTTTTTGTAATTAGCCGAACCTTGGGAAGGTTTTTGTAATTATCCCTTATTCTAATGGGAACAAATTTTAATCACCTAAACAACTGTTTATATGCAAAACAATAGTTGGCCCATGTCAATTAAGATCTACTATATATGTTTCATCTTTTATTTTAACAATATTAATATATATTATGCGTACATAATGACGTTATATTTATATATATGTCATTCACACAATTTACAGGAATATATGATGAAATATTCTATGAGGAAAAGGTGCATCATCAGTCGATGTTTTAACATGTACACTAAGAAAGGTATTCTTAGCTCAAGCATATATATGTACAAATTGATCTTTATTTTATTCCAATATTCATTGCTGCTGATCTTGGTTGACTTGGCCTGAAGATTGCAGCCCATATTATTCTCCGAGGTTGTGCTAATTTTTCTTCAAGATGATTAATATTCTCCTATCACTATAATGGAGTAATGACATTTTAATTAGTGCAGGGACTGAAAGGAAATTTCTTTATTTTCATTTATTATCGTAAATATATTATAAGTTTTTTATAAGTCGAACAGAACATCCATCATTATCTTTTGAAGGCAAGATTCGACCCCTCATCATTGCCATCAAGGTAAAGTGCGAGGATGTACATGCATTGTTCGGTGTTATGGTAGGGTCGTTGACGTCTGTTAGATCCTTCAGGGTAAATAAAATAATTATATTCGACCTCCCAAATCTAATAATAATTTGACATCTCCCAAAATCAAAGCCACACGAATGCTTCAAAGATGAACTCTCACCTAGAGATGTCAATTTGGCTCAACCAGGTCCAGTCCGATATTTTTCTTTGGGTTGGCTTTAATATCCAGCACCAAAAATGTTGGGCCTCAAAAGCCCGATCCGATCGGCCCGACACTTTTAGTGCATTTTTCATTGGATGGGTCGGGGGCTCCCAAAATTGACCACCCGATTCTTTGTTTGACCGGGCGGCCCAATTTTCCCAAGAAACCGGTGGGCGAGCCCAAAATTGACCACGATTACTCCCACCAAAGAATTTTCATGGCCTTTCACCAATTCGCGTGTCTTTGGGAAGAATATAAGTTTTGATTTGGGCCACAACCCACATGTCATAACATAAATAACGCATTTGCGGATGAGATCTTTATTTTAAAACCGTGTTTTCATCTCCTATTCCAACCTTGTGGATGATTGACACGTGTATTACACTTACCATTTTAGAACCCTATAATTTTGCTTGATTTATGCTTGACAATTAATATGGTAAGTGTAATACGCGTGTCAATTATCCACTGTTAGAATAAGAGATGAAACACGATTTTACAGAATAGAAGATCCCATCGCTTGGCATGTACCGATAAATAATAATAATAATAATAATAATGATAATAATAATAATAATAATAATAATAATAATAATAATAATAATAATAATAATAATAATAATAATAACAACTTGGTTTGTGTTTTTGATATGATTGCTGGAATGCATATATACACGAAAAAGCATGATGAAGTCAAGTGTATTTCCATATTAGAGAGAGAAAGTATTTAAAACTTAACATTATACTCCCTCTTATTCATAATAAATATCTTTTTGGCATATGAAAAAATCTTCAAGAAAAATATCCTTTTACATTTTCAAGGCTAGTGAGAAAATATTTTCTCAAATTACTCTTAAATTTATTATTTTCCAACTAACACTAATTCAGAAATTTTTTGTTCTAAAGTAACATTTATGATTAATTAAGGGTATATATTTGATATTTAACAAATTTTTTAAAATGTGTACTTTTTTAAAAAGACACTTATTTTGAATAAGAAATAGTACTAAAATACGAAGATATTAAACGAAGTGAATAAATAATAATGAAGTGGATTAAGACAGGGCTCCAAAATAAATGTGTGTGAATGGGTGGGCTGCCTTTTTAATTTATAATAATTTATATGCGGTTGTGAAAAGTGAAGCATTATGCATGCCAGCCTTTTGATATTTCACTTTTATGGTTTTACACACAAATATAGGTTTTTTAACCTTAATTTATTATTATTATAAATATAGAGGTACCCATGAGGGTCATGGATCTAAACTCATATCTATAAATATCTAGAATATATTATGTTATCATGTTGTGAAAGATATTTGTCTACATAAATGGAAAATATTATATTATTATTACGTACATAAAATGGAAGATATTGTGTCATTTTTCGAAGGTGAAAAGTCACCCTAAAATAGAAAAAACTAATAAATAAATAATGGAAGAGGCCATATTACTATATTAGTGATTAAATATATGGAATAGCCCATATTAGGTGATATCCTAACATCAATGTAGGGTATAAACCAATTGAGTAACATGGTATTGTTAAAGTTATTTGAATTTTTATTCGAGTTAATTAAACACGAATCGGTACCGAAATAAACGATATTTTTCCACATAATACATTAATTTTTTTTCTGAATCGACTCGAGTTCCAAACGAGTTTTATAATTTATCGGTCGAAAAATTATGTTCAATCTTGATTCATTATGTTAAATCGAGCTGAAACAATCTTTTTATTAATCGATGAAGAGTCGAGTATTAAGTAGTTTCGGTCGATAGTAACATGTGGTCCCTTGGTATTTTGTTTCCTAGCAAGGGATATATAGGTGTTATTTGATCAGTAAGAGGTAATGATCATATTCTATACTTTCACGTGTAGTTAAGTTTGATTTGACTTCTTCTCAAAACAAAAAAAAAAGAAAAAAAGAGTTTGATCTGATTTTAATGTTGATTATTTAATATGTATATTATAATATTAAATCTATCAATTATTATATTGCAAACATTTTGTGGGACTAAAGATCTTCAAAAATATGCATAAGTAATTGGTTAATTAGCCCCACCACTAATCTCTCTGCACTAATTCACCCCAAATTTCAAGATGTACATAGTATTTTTCTGTTTTTTTTTGGTTGTTTTCTCTTTTAACTTTTGAGTCATTGGAGGAAAAAAAATCACAAGATCACAAGGACAAGAAAAAAATAAATTACAAAAACTTTTTTCTAATTTGAAATGTTTACGTATCAAATCCAGGGGCTGGTTTGGTGGTGAGGGTTGCGATTACGAAGTCGCGGGTTGAATTTAATGCTTAACGCAGAGTGTTGGGGTTGAATTGGTCTCGTTTCGTAGATTAAGACCATTTACGAAATGAGGAAGGAAATATTAGATACTATGGGTCGATAAAAAATATTTCTTAATTTTTGATGTATTGTGAGCATAACTTAGAAATTGGCCCAGAGTTGAGCATCAACACGACTCGCTGACCCGAATATCCTCCCCAACTTTTTTTATCTTTGATCATCAGAAAATTTCAAGTGGAATCAATGAAAAAAGGAAAATAAAATAAAAGAAACCATAAAAAAGAAAGAATAAAGTAGAAATAGCATATTCAAATATTCATGTCTATTTCAATCCCATTTGAATAGGACCCCAACCGATATTGAATCCTAGCCGTGGTTCCTAGTGATAAGGCTGCATTAATGATAAGATGAAAGATCAAATAATGTTCATTCATTCTCTCCACACATTCCAACACTTTATATTTTTTTCACACAAAACTTATTAATATATTACAAAAATAAAAAAATAAAAATTGGTAGCCCATTTTCTTAAACAAACAAAATAAGAAAAAGAGAAACAAAAAGAAAAAGATTGAATCTTTATCTGAATTTCATTTAATTTGGATCTACATTTCACATGCATGAACATTTCATTTAACCCCTATATAAACCCCACCAAATCATGCCACAAAAATTAACCTCAGGAACTCAAGGCAAAGTAAAATTGGCACCTTTGCTAGTTTTACTTCCCTAGAACAAAGAAAAAAACTTTCAAAAATTACAAAATGGCCCCTGAAGTTCCACCGACCGATGTTTTCACGGGAAAATCCCAGCCGTTGATTCAAACTACTCCAAAAAGGGCTATGTAACATTCTTGGCTGGCAATGGTGATTATGTGAAAGGTGTGATTGGTTTAGCTAAGGGTTTGAGAAAGGTGAAAAGTGCTTATCCTCTTGTGGTGGCAATTTTGCCTGATGTTCCTGAGGAACATCGGGAGATGTTACGGTCACAGGGTTGTATTGTCAAGGAGATTGAACCGATTTACCCACCGGCGAACCAAATTGAGTTCGCCATGGCTTACTATGTCATCAACTACTCCAAGCTTCGTATTTGGAATGTAAGTATTGTTATAACCTATTCATGCACATATATTAGGCGTGACAGTTCGTGTCGCACTATCGAGTTATGTCTTATTTGATCGTAAATTTGACAAAATTTTAACTCAATTTATGATTTCGTGTCGTGCCTGATTATTTTTGTGTCATGTTATGTATCTTATTTTGCTCGTGTTTAACTGTTTATAATCATATCGTATAATAATATTCACATACGACGTGAAAGGCATTACACGACACACGTTGTCGATAAAGACAACTTTAGATTTCTTATTTCACTTTCTTCTTACTTCGTGCACTTTTATATTTCATTATTGGATGAACAACACGTGTCTATAAAATAAAATATATTCACATAATCAACCACTCATATAAAAGTTAGTATTGTAAATCAGTTTGGATATTTTATTTCGATTTTGTGCTGCAACTTGTACATGTTTTATATATCATATCCCTAAAATATTCTTAAATATAGATTGACATGAATCATATATATGTATATATCTTTTTCCAAAAGTATCGTTAATTAATTAAAGTGTCAATATTACTCAAATTGAATTAATTTGAAAACATTGCTTTTGAACATTAATAAAAGAGTATACATGTCCAAATCTCAAAATAACCAAAGTTCTATTTCAATATAAGGGATAATTACACCAAAACCCCCGAGGTTTGGGCTAATTACAAGAAAAAACCCGAAGATATTCCAAAATTACTGGAAAAAAAACCTTCAGGTTTGATTTTTAAGGGGTAATTGTAATATTTCTACAAAATTAGGGGTTTTGAAACGTTTTTTCTTATGAATGGGAAAAATATAAAGACGAAATTTTCAAATTATATTATCCCTATATGTGCTCTCCATATATTTCCTTTTCCTTTAAATCAGCATAGGCGCGCCACCGGTTCTTGCGCCAATTAAGATCTAGCGATTTCCCGCAAAATGCTTTAAATTAAAGAATGATTAATTGTTTGATCCATATATAACTGCAGTTTGAGGAGTACAACAAGATGGTTTACCTCGATGCAGACATCCAAGTTTACGAAAACATCGATCACCTCCTCGACACGCCCGACGGCTATTTCTATGCTGTGATGGACTGTTTCTGTGAAAAAACATGGAGCCATTCCCCACAATTCTCCATTGGTTACTGCCAACAATGCCCTGATAAGGTCACTTGGCCTGCTGAGATGGGACCCCACCTCCCCTGTATTTCAATGCTGGCATGTTTGTTTATGAGCCCAACAAGGAAACCTATGAGGACCTTCTTGAGACACTGCAAATCACACCACCTACACCATTTGCTGAGCAGGTAATTAACTGATTGTGGTTTCCATTTTTTTTTTTAGGGATAATTACAAAAACACCCTCAAGGAGTTTATTATAATTTTCAAAGAATTTTGGGTTTTTTGTAACTAGTCCAAACCTTAGGGGTGTTTTTGTAATTATCCCTTTCTTTTAATAGTTACAAAAACTACCCATGAGGTTTGGATTAACTACAAAAAAAAAAAAAAAAACCATTCGTGTTTGAAATTACAAAAAAAAAAACTTTAGGTTTTGTTTTGTCTTAAATTTAGGGGACAAGTGTAGTATTTTTGCAAATGTCGGGATTTTTTTTTTTTGAATTGTTTTTGAAAATCGTAGGGAAAATGTAAAACGGAATCAAACCTTAAGAGGTTTTTTTTTTTGCAATTTTCAATAACTCTGTTTTTTTTTGTAATTAGCCCAAACTTTAGGGGTATTTTTGTAATTAACCCTTTCTTTTAATAATTATGAATGCTACCCATGAGTTTTGGGTTACAAAATAAACTTGTGGTTTGATTTTGTATTATACTTTACACCCTTTGTATACACAAAGATTTCAAACAATCCTTATATTTGTAAAAATATTGCAATTGCTCTCTTACATTTGTTAAAGAATCAAACTTTAAGAATTTTTTTGTGATTTTCAAAAACTTGAGGGGTTATTTTGTAATTAACCTAACATAGGGGTAGTTTTGTAATTACCCCAAGAAATAATTGTCAGCTTTTGTCCCAAAAAGAATAGTATTTATAACTGCCAATTGCTGATTCTGATTCAGCATAACTTGATCAGTATCTAAAAACAATGGATTAAGTGCTTTAGATTTCTAATTTTGCTTCTTTTTTGATTTTATACACAAATAAAACACTTTTTTTTTTACTTTATTCAACTATGACCTTCTATTTGCAAACAGTGTAAATTTCTAATTTTCGACTATTTTTCGCTTTCGCCATAATAATTCAGTTCCCTAAAAGCAGAAGTTTTTGCAAACACTCACTAAACGTAATCGAGTCGAATTAAACGACCCCATTGCAAGAATTCAAAATTAACAAAGATTTATTATATTTCCACTCATCCTTATTAATTTCTCTCTTTTTTATATGCAAATGACAGGATTTCTTGAACATGTTCTTCAACAAAGTCTACAAACCAATTCCTCTGGTTTACAATCTTGTTCTCGCAATGTTGTGGCGCCACCCTGAGAATGTTGAGCTTGAAAAAGTTAAAGTTGTTCACTATTGTGCTGCTGTAAGTATATATATTCTCCAATTACCTACAAACTTTTCAGGCCCTTATATATAGAGATAATTACAAAAGACCCTAACTCCTAAGGTTTGGGCTAATTACCAAAAATCCAGAGATGATTCCAAATTAGAAAAGGCCCTCTCAGTTCTAATTTTGTTATAAATTTAAGGGATAATTATAAAACACCCCTGAGGTTTGGGTTAATTTCAAAAAATCTCAGACATGTTTCAAAATTACAAAAAAATCCTTCAGGTTTCGTTTTGTCTTAAATTTAAGGAGAATCTGTAATATTTTTATAAATGTCAGCGTTTTTTTGAAATATTTCAAAAATCACGGGAAAAATATTAGACGGAATTAAACCTCAAGGTTTTTTATAATTTTCAAAGAACTCTGGGTTTTTTTGTAATTAGCCCAAACCTTAGGGTGTTTTTGTCATTATCCCTTAATTTAAAGAGGTAAGAATAATATTTTTGAAATATTTTTGCTTATAAATGGGAAATATAAGACGAATCAAACCTAACGAGGCTTTCTGCAATTTTCAAGAAAGTCTGGGTTTTTTGAAATTAGCCGGAACCTATCTACAAAACTAAACTCATATAAACTTGTTTAATCTCCTGTCAGGGATCAAAGCCATGGAGGTACACTGGCCTGGAAGCTAACATGGACAGAGAAGACATAAAGATGCTGGTTAAGAAATGGTGGGATGTTTACGACGACGAGTCGCTCGATTTCAACGGTGAAGATGGTGTTGCTGGGGAAGACGCCTTCTCGAAGCCGTCGATTCTGGCTTCCATGCCTGAGCCTGCAGTTTCATACATTCCTGCCCCATCTGCTGCTTGAAAAAAAAAAATAAGAAGGGACTACTTTTAATAATATACAAAAGTATTGGGCCTATTAACTAAATTTTAATTGGCGACTAGCCCTTTTTTTTTTTGCTTTTCGTGTATAACTGAAGACTATGCATAAGTTTGGTACTGTTTGATGCCAAACATATGTACTTGTTAGCAGTAATGGAATGTTAAGTGCTCTACTGCAATTATTATCAAATCTCTCTGTTATAAAACTTTATTATAGTCAGTGACTAAATTTAAATAGTGTAATTACAATAACGACCCCTCTGGTTTGAGGTAATTACGAGAAACCGAGGAAAAATTTAAAATTACAAAAAAAAAAAAAAAAAAACTTGAGGTAAGAAAGAGTTTTCAAAAGTCCCCCTTACATTTATAAAATATTACAGTCCACCTTAAATCAAGACAAAATTAAATCTGGATAGTTTTTGTAATTTTAAAATTTCTATGGGTTTTTATAATTACCCCAAACCTCAGGGGTAGATTTTGTAATTTCCTTTAATATATGATAATTTTAAGGAATAATTACATAAGAAAACCCTGAGATTCAGTCTAATTACAAAATAACCCACAGAGTTTTTAAAATTGTAAAAAATCCTCATTCATAAGCCAAAAAACCTTTCAAACAATCCCCTGATATTTGTAATAGTTAACCCCTTAAATTTGAGGCATTATCAAACTTGATGGAGCTTTTTGTAATTTTGAAACATTTTTGGATTTTTTCGTAATTAGCCCAAACTTCAAGGGTGTTTTTGTAATTATCCCTAATTTTAACGTATTGCATTTACAACATGTTATGATCCAATTCATTAATACTTCTTTCATTAATGCTTCATTAATGTTTGATTCTCCGTTACAAATTTGGTGTCTTAAATTCATTAATACACCATATAAATATTACACACTCCTAAACCAAAACATTGCCTCAAGTCAGAAACATATATAACATGTAAGAGTTAGCAAAATACTACAAATGCTAAGAGAAATGAAACCTCTTCTCTGTTTTTTCCTTCTCCTCGTTCTCTGTTTTTGCTGCGTCAATGGGAAAAAAACATCAGAGAGGAGGAAGTACGTTTCGATTAGCAACAAGGCGAAAACCGACGCGCTCGTCCATTGCAGGACGCCAAAAAAGGACGATTTCAAGAAAATATTGAAACCCGGCGAGAAAATACGGTGGGGATTGTGGAAGAAAAACACGAGAATGATATGCTACGTCCGTGTCGAGAACGAGGTCCCCGTCGGGGGATATTTCCCGGCATTTCCCCGAAAGAAATGCGAACACGAGTGTAGATGGAGGATCTTGGACGACGGGGGTGTGCAGCTGAAGCTAGTTGATCATGGGAATTGGCAGGATTTCAATTTGGAGCATGATGAGAAAGCTGTGAGGGAGTCTCGTGGAGGTCATTCTTGTGGAGGAGGTGATGGTCGGGATTCGCCTGAAAACGTGAAACGGAAACCTGACGGTAAACCTGCGCCAGCGCCTACAAAGCAGAAACCCGAGGAACGTGGAGGACGTGGTGGTAAACTTGCGCCTGCGCCTACAAAAGGAAAGCAGCAACCTAAGAAGGTTGTCGTTAAACTTGCACCAGCGCCTACAAAAGGGAAAGAGAACCCCAAAAATCATGACGGTAAACATGCACTAGCGCCTACAAAAGGGAAAGAGAAAAATCATGACGGTAAACATGCACTAGCGCCTACAAAAGGGAAAGAGAAAAATCATGACGGTAAACATACACTAGCGCCTACAAAAGGGAAAAGAAAAATCATGACGATGTAAACATGCAGCGCCTACAAAAGGGAAAGAGAACCCCAAAATCATGACGGTAAGCATGCACCAAAGACCTACAAAAGGGAAAGAGAACCCCAAAAATCATGACGGTAAACATGCACTAGCGCCTATAAAAGGAAAGAGAACCCAAAAAATCATGACGGTAAACATGCACCAAAGACTACAAAAGGAAAAAGAGAACCCCAAAAATCATGACGGTAAACATGCATTAGCGCCTACAAACGGGAAAGATAACCAAAAAAATCATGGCGGTAAACATGCACCAAAGACCTACAAAAGGAAAAAGAGAACCCCAAAAATCATGACGGTAAACATGCACTAGTGCCATCAAAAGGGAAAGAGAACCCCAAAAATCATGACGGTAAACATGCGCCAGCGCCTACAAAAGGGAAAGAAAACCCTAAAAAGCATAAAGTTAAACTTGCACCCGCACCTACAAAAGGGAAAGAGAACCCGAAAAAGCATAACGATAAACTTGCACCAGCCCCTACAAAGCAATTACCCGGGAAACCTAACGGACATGATGGTAAATTTGCAAGACACCTACAAAAGGGAAACAAATACCTAAGAAACCCGACGGTAAGCTTACACCACCCCTACAAAGCACAACCCAAAGAAACCCCGATGGACTGATGGTAAATTTGCGCAGCGCCCACAAAAGGGAAACAAAAACCTAAAATACCAAGCGGTAAACTTGTACAGCGCCTACAAAGCAAAAGCCCAAGACACTGAAGGTAAATTTGCGCCAACCCGGAGGACGATAAACTTGCACCAGCGCCTACTAAGCAAAACCCTAAGAAACCCGGAGGACATAATAGTAAATTCGCGCCGGCGCCTACAAAGCCAAAACCCCACCAACCCACAGGGACACCAAAATCAAAGAATGATGATAAAGTTGCACCATCTCCTGGGAAGCAAAAACCCAATCAACCCATTAATGGTAAATCGCCAGTGCCACCAAATGGGCAACCAGAGCACAAGAAAGATGATAAAGCGAACGACGTCGTAGAATCTTACACTCCTGTATTAGAGATTGATTGGAGGCCATAGCATTTTTCAAAGTGGATTCTTTTTCAAATAATGGAGTTGTAGAAGTTGTCAATTCATAATTGACATCATTTTATTTTTCTTGTTCACAAATATAATATCTTTGACTATACTAATGAATAATTTCAACATTTTTACCACTTTTTGTTCATTTACAAAATTACTTAATGATCATGTCAAGAATTTACGGGTATATTAAATGATGTTCGTTTTCCTTTGTTTTTTGTGTTAGTTTCAAGAAATGCTAGTAATGGACAGGGGAAGGCTAATAGCCAACGTTTATTGGAGAAATATAAATTGAATTGTTGGAACTTGATGAGGGTTGGTATGGGGCACCGCCCCCATTAATTGTTTGGAAGGAAAGGTAACTTAATTCTATAACTGTCAAAATGAGTCCGGCACGGTCGGGCTTTGTTTTTAGAGGCCCAAATGAGCCATGTCTATTTAGCTCGGCCATTCACCTGAAACTCTTTGGGTCGATCCGGTTCACCCGACAATTTATGTTATTTTTATGGTTGGGCTGGGGTGGGCTCAAAAGATCGATTATTATTTGGCTCGGCCCGTCAATTTTCCCTCTTAGCTCGGCGGGCGGCACCTAGATGGCCCCGTCCGTCCCAAGGATGACCTAATTCTATTATAAAATAGGGTTCATCTCATATATCGCAATACGGATGATTTCACGTGTTTTTTAACGGCTATAATCACTTGTTTTATTAAGACCCACAATTTATACTTATAAATAATACGGTAATTTTTATATATGTGACGATCATATGTGCGTGTAATAAAAGATGAAGCATCAATTCAAATAAAAGATCTCATCCGTAATGAAATACAAAATAGAAATACCACGAGTTTATAAAGTGATATATCAGCCACTTTGTAAGAGTGTTAACTAGAGTTCAAACCATGTATCTTTCGTTTCTTTAAAATTTATCCCATCATCTCCAACCACTACTCCCAACTTAATTAAAAAAATGAAATACAAAATAGAAGACCTAATAAATAATGCCTTATGTTTTTCTTTTTAGGCTAGCAACAAAAAATGTTTGAACCTTTAGCTAAAAGCAATGGTTGATCAAATATGAATAAATTGGAAGAAATAGTGATCTAGTATTAGAAGATTCTACACTCTTCTCTTTGTAACACTTCACTAACCTAACATTGTATTAATTAATTAATTGATGAAAGCGTGATTATTAGTAAGAAATGCAAAAGATATTATATTCTGAAATTTATTTGCTCTCATTTGGATTAATGAAGTCAAGTCAAAACAGCACCGCGTTTGACAACTTCCATTCTTTCGTCAAGACTCCAAAATTGCGTAATTTCTAAACAATTACAAAACACTGCCCCATGATTTCACACATATTTCCATCTGATCAAATCCACCAATAAAATATTGCACATTTGATTATGATATTATTTCAACTCCACGGCAGCTTATATTATTCGTATAATTTTGTATGAAAAATTTCAACTTAAACGTTATATATTTTCAGATTCAGAAATGAGAATAGGCAAATATGAAATATCTAAATTTGTTGTTTAAGTTCAAATTTCGGCATGTATTTTTCATAAACATACATAAATTAAAATTTTCCCTTAGAATAGCAAATCCAAATCCCGGCTAGGGGTGTACACAAGTTCAGTCGTGTAAACCACGAAACCACGAGTTTGTATTTCCAGTGGTATCATTTCATCATTTCTAAGGGTGTTGACCAGAGGCTTGAACCCGGTATCTTTCGGTTTCTTATTAAAACAAATCGAGTAAAAGTCGAACATAGTATTGTTCAAGCTTGTTTGAATTTTATCGAGCTTCAAAAATTATGTTTAAGTTTGATTATTAATTGAAGCGAGCTAGAACGAGCTTTAGTAGAACACGAATTGAACTGAGTAGTATGATATTTTTACATATATTTCATTCTTTATTTCTAATCGAATCGGTAGCCGAAAGAAGCTTTACATATTATCAAATGAAAAATATATTCAAGTTTAGTTCCTTATATTAACAAATCGAGCTTAATGAGTACCACTTTTTAGTTCGACCACTACATAGGAAGCGAGCGACGCCAAACCGTACACACAGAGACAAAAGGGAATCAATCAAACTTAGAGCTTAATGCTTCTAGCTCTTCTTGACAGAACTTTGCTCGCCTCTCTCGCCCTCGTACTACCCAAGTGGGACAACCACAAGATTTTTAACTATCGATCTCGAGTAATTTGATTCATTTTTAGTAGAAATTTCCAATCATCAATTAGTATATGTTTACACCAATGACAACTTTTAAGTAACAAATGATGACTCAAATGAAGAAATAAATTGATGTATTATTTTACATACATACACATATACAACCAAAATATCTTTCAACTTCTTCAATCTAAACTAGACACCCTTTCCATATTTTCACCTCAAACAAAAGAATCAACTAATAAAAATAAAAAGTAAAAACAAAAACTCAACTCCCCTGAAAAAAATTTACACTAAAGAAAAAAACAAATGTACACTAGAAAGGATGAACATTTTTTGTCAATCCGCCATTAACGTTTGTGAAGAAACCCATCAACTCCGGCCGGTAGGGCAAATACGACCGCCGCCGCTCCTCCTCCTTGGCCTTACTCCTCATATACGCCTCGTGCGCAGACAACGGCGCCGTTTTACCACTCTTCTTCCCCTTCCTGTTGACTTTCACCGTGGTCGTTGACTCCGCCTTCTCGCTCTTCTCCACCGCCGGCGCCGCCGCGCGCGGCGGCGCGTTGTTCAAGAACACGAACGCGTCCCTCCCGTCGCTATTACACCTCCCCACGAACTCCTTGAACCGCCAGATCCTGGAAAACCCGGTCGAGTTGCTCTTCTTGCAGACCTCCGCCGGCGCCGCCTCCACCGCCTTCCGGCTCGACCACTCGCAGTAGGGCCCCACGATCTCGTCATCCCCCGCAGAAGATGACGTCATCCCGCCACCATTTATATCCTCCTCGGTCGTCTCCACGAACACCTTCTTCACCGGCGGCCGCATCGGCAGGGAAATCGAACCGTCGCCGGAGAATTGCAAATCCCGGTCGAAGAGCGGAAAAACCGGCTTGATCTGACCGTTGACGAACGCGTCCTCCGCCGCGATCGGCGACGTGTTTGTTTCTCCGCAAAAAAGGAAAATTCATCATCTTCTTCTTCATCTTCCGCCACGTCATCATCTTCATCATCGTCATAACCCAGATGCTCTGTTTCGCCATTTTGCTCTGATTTCACATTCTTGATCCGGGTCGAGCTTAATTCGGTCTCTGAATTAAATTCATGACCCGGGTTGAGCTTTTCTTCTTCTTCACTAGCCTGCATATCTGAAAGTTTTTTTATTTCCCCTGTTTTTGGATTTTTGAAAACGATTGTAAAGATTTTGCTTGCTGTGTATAAGTGTGAGGTTACAGAGAGAGAAATGTAAGGAAGAGGTTTGATTTGAATGGATTAAATGAGTTAGTATTTATGTAGTTATATATTGGTGGTTGGACATGTTTGTTTGGTTGTGTTTACTTTTCTATTAATAATAGGAATAATTGCAAAAACACCCTGGAGTTTCGGCTAATTACAAAACAATCCAGATACGTTTGAAATTACAATAAAAAAACCCTCAGTTTTGATTTTGTTAAGGGGTAATCTGTAGTATTTTTATAAAAATATTAATTTAAGTGGGGACAATTACAAAAACACCCCTCGGGTTTGGGCTAATTACGAAGAAATCCATAAATGTTTGAAATTACGAGAAAAAAACCCTCAATTTTAATTATGTCTTAAATTTAAGGGGTAAGCGTAATGTTGTTGTAAAAATATTAATTTAAGGGGAATGATTACAAAAACACCCTCGGGTTTGGGCTAATTACGAAAGAAATCCGAGAAATATTTGAAATTACAAAAAGAAAAACATTAGGTCCGATTATAATCTTAAATTTAAAAAAGGCAATGTGATATTTTTATAAATGTAAGGGCAATGGCGAAGATAACTTAGGGCAAGTGTGGTTGACGGACCACACCTGGATCTCAAAAGTAAGCAATGTTAAATTTGGGTCGGACAATGTTGAAATTGAGTTGAAGATCTGGTCCATATTAAAAAAATTATATTGAGTTCAAATTTAAGGGACCAATAATCTTACTATCTTGCCCAGAAAAGAGAAATATATATTCTAAACTTGATAATGAACCATGAACCACTATTTTTGGAGTCGAGTTTCTATAGTGGTTATTAGAATGGAGTTTTAGATAAATAACTTATCCAAAAAAGTTTATTTTTGAGAAACGGAATTGAAGAGTATGAAAATCCGACAATCTTTAAATTACCTTTTTATATATAAAAAAATTATTTTCTAAAATTTTGGACCGAAAATCGGCCCCCTTAAAACGAAAATATTTCGATTCACACTAGCCAGGAAATCCCTAGCTACGCTCATGTGTTAGGGGTTTTTTGAAATAATTCTTGCTTATAAAAGGAGAAATTGTAAGATAAAATCAAACTTGAATGGGAGTTTTGTAATTTTCAAAAATTTATGGGTCTTTTTGTCATTAGCCTGGACCTTAAGGGTTGTTTGTAATTATCCCTTAATAATATATAGTGCTGTCCAAGTTTGAACACATTACTATGTTGTCTGCATGTGACAAAATAACTTTTAATTAACTCTTTGTTTGTTTGGGGAAGAAGGAAGAAAAATAAATGAGAGGAAGATGGGGACGAAAATTCGATTGCGTGTTCACGTTGTTATTTCTTTATTTTTATATTTTTCTAATTTTGGGGTGGCAGAGAAATTACTTTCTTCTTAGAAACTTTTGACCTTTCTGTTGGTTTTGACGGTTGATTATGGCACATTTGGAATTAAGGTTGCAAGCAAACGAATGTAACTTTTGATAAACGATTTGTGAGCGAATTTACCGATTAACGCTCATTTATATTTGTTTATTAAGCTTAATGAACATAAACGAACAAAAGAAATTGTTCGTTTATTTTCAAATGAAGCTCATTAACATGTTTATTTAGTGTTCGTTTGATGTTCGTTTATTATTCATTTTTAATTATTAATTATACATTTACTTCTTAATATTCATTACTTTATTATGAAAAATAAGCTTGTTTTAGTTTAATATTACAAGCTATTTACATTTGCAATCATCGTAATGTCCATTTACTTTGAGTTGAGTATTCATGAACAAGGTTTATTTAACTTTTTTATACACATGTTCATATAGTTGTTCATGAACAATTAATGAGCATGTTAAACCGTTAGTGAATATGTTCAATTATTAAACAAACGAACACAAACAACCTCTTAAAATAGATTTAACGAACATGAACAACCTCGTTCGTTCGGGTTCGATTCATGTTCTGACCTATTTGAAATTGGGAGTTTGAGAGGAACTGTTCGAGGATTGATGCACACGTGTGAATTATGAATTCTTAAATTTTAGGAGTTAACTAATAATGGCTTAATTGCTATTTTAGTCCCATAACTTTTAGGAATTGTCAAGTTAGTCGTGTAACTTCTTATTGCGACAGTTTCAAACTTTGATGATTTTATCTTAAGACAAAATAGCAATTTAAGTCATCTAACTTTTAACGCCATAAGTATTTTGGGTATTTTATCTAAATAACAAGGTATTGCAAAAATAAATGAAATATTGAAATACCCGGTTAGAAGTTGGCAATGGGACGGGTTGGACCAACCCGAGTTCATCGAGCTTTTGAAAAGTTCGGGTCGAGTTAGGTTAGTCCGATTTAGCTCAAGCCTCAAAACGGCCCAACCCGTGTGGGCATTGAACATAAAAATTAGGGATGTCAACGGTGCGGGACGGGGCGGGGAGCAATCCCTATCCCCGCCCCAAGCTGACGAGCGGAAATCTCCATCCCCGTCCCCGCTGAGACAAACGGGGAAAAAAATTCCCCCATCCCCGTCCCCTGTTTTTATTATTCTTTTTATAAAAACTGAATTTTTTCTTAAAAAATGATTTTTAATATTTAAAAAATATATAAATTATATAAGAAAGACTAATAAAGCACTTATTATACAAAATAAATAAAATAAATTAAGATTTTTTGATTTATATATTTAATGTGGTTATATTTATAATATATTATATATATTTAATATAATATATTATATATGTAATATTGGTTCCCGCAGGAACGGGACGGGAATATGATCACGATCCCCTCCCCGTTCCGTCCCACGGGGGAATTTTCGGGATTCCCCACCCCATTCGGGGCGGTTCCCACGGGAATGGGGAATCCCCGCCCACCGCCATCTCTAATAAAAATTAATGGGACGGGCTAAAAGTCGGGTGACCCAAGCCTATGGGGCCATCGAGTCGGGCCAAGTAGGCTCAAATTTTTTGGGCCTTTGAAATTATAGCCCTTGTCCAAACCTTGGCCCAGATTGTGATTAAAATCGCCAAAATTCGAACTTATAGAATCGAAATTACCACTACAAACAAAACCGGTTCGATACTATTTACTAACAGGAATAATTTTGTTATTAAATTTTCGATTACTTATATAATGAATATCTACATAATAAAGAAATATTATTTTTTCACAAACTATACTAACCAATTATTTACCTACAATTAACACTTTACATTTATATTAATACTTTACCTCTGATTTTTTAGTGGTATCTTTTTTTTTTTTCTTCTAGTGTACACAAATTTGAACTTATGAGATGCATATAAGTGCGGACCTATATGTTATAGGAGGGGCCCTGCCCCCCAATATATATTGTTTTCATTTTTCATATGTAAAATTTGGTATAATTTCAATTTGACCTCCCTCTTTTTATTTAAGAAAGAAAAATTATGTCAATTTTGGATTGTAATATATGTATTTTGGGATTCTTAATGCATATGTATAATATATTTTGAATTTTTCTATATAAAAAAATATTCGATCTTCCATTTTTTGGCCGCCTTCACTCTAGAATCCCTGGTTCCACCCCGGATGCATACAATTCTTACGGGATTTTTTGTAGGTATATTATTATTTTTTTCTTTTAGTGTACACAAATTTGAACTCATGGGATGTGCATACAATTCTTACGGGTCCAGTTTTGCAATTAAACCACTAATAAATTAACTAGTATTTTCTTGATTATTTTTTTGGTTTTTCTTTGATAAAAACAAAAATAAAAGAATAGCTGATTATAACAATGAAAACGCTTGTATCTCACGCAATATGTAATGAAATTTAAGTAAATATTAATTAATAGTGGATAAGATCCAGTTTCATGAGATCAAGATCATGTCTAAGTAATCAGTGATGTTCGCCCCTACTGAATCACTGATCAACTGTATATATATATATATATATATATATATATTATATAGTGAACATCAGTGAAAAATCATTATTCAATCACATATATTTATATAGATATGTGTTTTAATGTATACATGAAAAATGAATTTTATTTTTGAATAAATATAAAATATTATTAAAAAAAAATATAGTGTATTGCTTACAAGCTATGTAAGCCAAAAGGTAGCTTTAAAAAGGGGTCTCATTAAAACCTATCAAAGTAAAACCCATCGGAAAAAACATTTGATAGGAAAAAAGTCACATAAAAGAAACAAAGAAATAACTTAGAATCTCAATCGAAATAATGGACATTTATTTTAGAGGATTTTCGAAGGACATTGATGCGTGTTTGTGTTGCACGTCTTGAATATCCTCCGATGGTCGATGTATCCTGTGGAATATCGGCCAGGATCCACCTGACCACAATTGTCATAGCGTTCATAGCTTCACGACGAATCACTTAAGTGAATGACAATCGGGCTTGATTGAAGAGTCGCTAACTTGATCTTTAAAGCTTCCAATTTATGCGCATCATCTTGATCGTCTTCATCCGCCATATCTCGACTAACGCGTTTTTGCAAAGAACGCCATAACCTTGAATCATGAAGGATCATTGGAGCTAAGGACATAATCATTAAAAGGAAGACTATTTGAAACTATTTTCATTCCACGTTGCAAATTAGTGCACATGTTCATCCAAATTTATTGCCAGCGGTTGAAGGCATGGACATGAAAAATGAATTTTATATATAGCTACCTAATTAATATACTTTATTTTAGATAAATATCTAGATATTATACTCTTCGCTACATGATACCGATGTTTCAACAGTTTCACATCTCACAAGTGCAATAAATTTACACAAGCACAATCAATGACGTAACTTCTAGAAAGAAAAATAAATAAATTTCATTTGCTTCTTATTCGAAGAAAGCTGACCAGAAATCTGCTTCGACTTCAGAAAGTCGACTCCTTTCTAGAATTAAAGTTCATATCCGAAAGTCTAATGAATATACTTTGTGAAGCCAAGGAACAAGTTGATTGGTCGGTCTGAAAATACCACCGCCCAATAATCCACACTCCGCCACACGACTGACCTGAGAACCTGCAGCACAACCGTTAGAAGGGGAGCCGGAAGGGATTTCCGGCGTACCCACTCCGACGCTCAAGTCAGTATCAGTTTTAGAGAGAAGAAATATTAAAAGTGCAATAAAGTATATTCATAGTCTAACCTGCGCGGCGCATCTTACTTGTGCCTTTTATAGGCTTTGGAATTAGGGTTGCGTAGGCATCAAGCCACACTAAACCCTAATTAACACACATGCCTAGGTTAATCGCCCGTATTGGGCCATAGGGTTGTTAAGCCCATCAGATCGGTAGACCCTTAATCTTGGCCCAATCGAGAGTCCAAGCCCATTAGGTCGGTAGGCCCTTAACTTGGCCCAATCGAGGTCCAAGCTCATCGGTCGGTAGGCCTTAACTCCGCCCAATCGGGGTCCAAGCCCATGGTCGGTAGGCCCTTAACTTGGCCCAATCGAGGGTCCAAGCTCATCGTCGTCGGCCCGATAAGACCAGCTCTTTCATTAGGCTCATGGAAGTGGATTCGATGCGATAGGTCGGCCCATAAGTGCTACCCTTAGTTTGGTCTTCCATCGAGCAGCCTCGAGGTTTCGGCTTTAAATAGGCCCCATCAATCAGTCCCCCAATTATGTTAAAAGTAATTTGTCTACCGGACATAATTGTTTCACACATTATACCGACCTCTCCATGTGCAATGCCTCTCCTCCGTTTTATTCTCCCGATCTTCATTTGAGGTCTCAATCTCCACAATTTTACCAATCTCGATGTCTTTTAAGGATATGCATCCTTCAAATTTTCCCAACTCGATCTAAATTGAGGCTCTTTCCTTAAGATTCACACGTCCGATCTGGATCGAGAATTTTTCTTCCTCAAAATATGCTCATCCCGATCTAAATTAGGGTTTTCTTCCTTCGAAATATGCTCATCCCGATCTAAATTAGGGTTTTCTTCCTTGAAATATGCTCATCCCGATCTAAATTAGGGTTTTCTTCCTTCGAAATATGCTCATCCCGATCTAAATTAGGGTTTTCCATCCCTTCATTTCCGCTCATTTATGTCACCAAGACGTCCTTTCAAGCGACAGGCCGTCCCTTTCCTCTTCCGAGGTCCTATCTAAGCCGTTGGATAAGATTTGAATCAAGGGCGATGATCATCTTCCCGCTTCTTCTACACTTATAAAGGGCAAGGGGTAAGGTGGGGGACCATTTCACTTTCTTAGCAAAAATCTCTCCCCCTCCTGGCGATTTCCGACGTGATTTAGGCGATTTCCATGACTTCTCCGACGGTGTTCCTCCACTTTTTCCTCGATTCCTAATACCTAGGTACATTTTCTCTCTTTTTCTTTTCAATTATTTTTCCATTTCAACAATGGCCTCATCTTCCACTCATTCCGATCCTCACTTGACCGACCTAGTTAGATGGTGGGAAGAATTAGACACTAAACTTAGAGAACACCATCGATCTATCGATCCGAGGCCACGGAATCGACTCATCCTCTACTCTTTCCCCAATAGAAATTAGGGCATCTAATCCGTTGGCGCTCCCGAGGTGGACAACGGATTTTCTCATTCACCAGAACGGCCCAATCCCTTTATAACTACGCGGGAATGCCTGCATTCCCTCACTTTTTAAATTGTCCTCCCGAGCTATACTGAGATAGACCATTTCGACCTCCTCCTCAAGGTCTAGCTTTTTCGTAGGTCAGTTAGATGGGGACTTAGGTTTCCGTCAACTCTTTCTTTTTTAGATGTATCCTCTACGTACAAAATTCCCCTCAATCAGTTCACCCCGAACTCCTTTAGAATCATTCTTGGTTTCCTAATAATCACCAAGTTTTTGTCCATAGATCCTTCGACCGATCTTTTCTTTGCTTTATTCCAAGTTAAATCTTCTACCCCAAGGGCTTATTTTACATTCTTGCCCGAAACGAGACCAACTTCCTAGGAAGTACCCGACCTCCAACAAGTTTTGGAAAGATCGGTATTTTTCATCACCTCGGCCGAGCCTTGGTCTTTTCCTCAAGAGTGGGTGTGGCCTTTGCCCCCACAACAAAAACATGACCCCAAAAGGCGGCCTCTCGACCTACAAAGGCTTTGATTCACAAGCTGCTGTAAAATATGATCTTTCCAAAATCATCACTCTTCTTTGCTCCACTACTCGGGAGTAAGTTCCGAGGTTGTTCCTTAGAATGTGATATCGGTAATACTCTTTACCTCCTCCTTCAACACTTAGTTTTTCATTTTGCGCTTTTCTAACTCCTCTTTTTTTTTTTTTTTTTTTTTTTTTTTGCGGGTATCATGTTATCAGTGTAGCCAAAAGCCGAAGCTCGCAAGAAGGTGAGCTCTTTGCCGACCTTCAACCTCCCAGTCGGCGGAACCATCGTTGGTTTACCACCACGGGTCCCGATCTCTCGTACCACACGGCTGACTCTGCGAGAAGATGTTCTAGCCGAGTTCTCGGATCCCGATGGTCGGCCCGTCTTAATAGGCTCCCGACGCGGATCTCGATCGAGCTCCCTCCTCCCAAGAAGACTCGTGGGGGGAACTATCTCGGTGAGTGGCGATTTGAGTCCCATCGATACTCCAAACAGGACATGGATGACCAGGAATTCGATCCTCAAGAATACAAATCCCTTTGTGGCGGCTCGGTATATCCAGGGTCATCGCTTACCCCGACCAGGGCCACTCTAGACAAGCTTTCCGATGCCGTCTGGTCAATTCTTTTTGTGAGGATCGGGCCCGAGCTCACGTCAAGCTATTCGCCCTCGTTGCCCGACCTCGATTAGGCTTTGCCAATCCGCCAGTGAAGGAACTCGAGACCCTCAAGAAGGACAACAAGAAATTGAAGGCAAAGGAGGCCAAGTTCTTTGGCGAAGTGCGCGAATTAAAAGACAAGCTTCTTGGGCTGAACGCTCGTTGCCAATTCCGACCTCAAAATCCGGGGAATTGGATAAAGAGAATGCTACTTCTTAAGGCCGAGCTAAAAGACGGGCTTGTTCATGCTCGGGAGGAAGGCGTTGAGATCGGTCGTCGCGATTTTGTAAAGTCGAGGAAGAGGGCCGAGCTTTGATCGGCAAGGTTCGGGAGAAAGTTAAGAAATGTTTCCTGAGTTCAGAGGAATTCATCGACATCCTTTCCACGGGGGTGATCCGGCGAGACGAGTTTCTTTCGATCAAGCCGAGCTTGACCGTGTGAGGGGATATCTCGAATCTCTAGATCGGGAAGGACCCGAGCTCTTATGCAAGACCCTGAGGGCTTTGTCTTTTCCAAGGTTGCCAATGAAGTCAATCTATCCTCGGATGAGGCTTTTGTCAATTCTCTAGATGATCCCTCCTGGTTGGCCGACCTCGAGGCGGCTGCCGATCATTTTCTTGCACCCAGCTGCTGCGCATCCCCAACCTCGGGGATCCTCCTTCCGTTCTTAATCCCGAGCTACCCACTATTCAGAAGCTGGTCCACTGCGTCGGCAAATCGGGTGCAAACTAGCCATGAGCCCGAACTCGGATTGGGACTATGCATCGGAAGATCTTATTCTGATAATTTTGTTTATCCCGATTTGGGATCTTTTTGTAATCGATTCGTATTTTTGTAGCTATCCCGATCTGGGATTTCTTTTGTAATTTTCCTTCGTATTAATGCAAGTTTACTTTGGACCTTTTTTGTTTCCATTACGCCGAAGTGTTTGAAGGATTGGCTCATGCCGAACTCCAAACACTTGCTCAAATTTTCTAATTTTTGGAGGACAAGTATCCAAGCTCGGACTTGACTTGCCTCTCCTGGGCTTATCGCCCGAGGTGTTTGGAGGATTGGCTCGGGCCGAACTCCAAACACTTGCTCGAATTTTTCATTTTTTTCATTTTTTTTTTCATTTTTTTTTTTTTTAGAGGACAAGTATCCGAGCTCGAGCTTGACTTGCCTCCGGGCTTATCGCGCCGGAGTGTTTGGAGGATTGGCTCGGGCCGAACTCCAAACACTTGCTCGAATTTTTTTCATTTTTTTTTTTTTTTTTTAGAGGACAAGTATCAAGCTCGAGCTTGACTTGCCTCTCCGGGCTTATCGCGCCCGAGGTGTTTGGAGGATTGGCTCGGGCCGAACTCCAAACACTTGCTCGAATTTTTCATTTTTTTAGAGGACAAGTATCAAGCTCGAGCTTGACTTGCCTCTGGGCTTATCTCGCCCGAGGTGTTTGGGGGATTGGCTCGGGCCGAACTCCAAACACTTGCTCAATTTTTCATTTTTTTTAGAGGACAAGTATCAAGCTCGAGCTTGACTTGCCTCTGGGCTTATCGTGCCGAGGTGTTTGGAGGGTTGGCTCGGGCCGAACTCCAAACACTTGCTCGAATTTTTCATTTTTAGAGGACAAGTATCAAGCTCGAGCTTGACTTGCCTCTGGGCTTATCGCGCCCGAGGTGTTTGGAGGATTGGCTCGGGCCGAACTCCAAACACTTGCTCGAATTTTTCATTTTTTTAGAGGACAAGTATCAAGCTCGAGCTTGACTTGCCTCTTCGGGCTTATCGCGCCCGAGGTGTTTGGGGATTGGCTCGGGCCGAACTCCAAACACTTGCTCGAATTTTTCATTTTTTTTTTTTTTAGAGGACAAGTATCAAGCTCGAACTTGACTTGCCTCCCGGGCTAATCACGTCCGGAAGTGTGCGGAGGGTTGGCTCGAGCCGAGCTCCCGGATACTTAGTAGAATGTTTATCAATAATCTTTGTAGACTAGCGTTAGCGCTTTTCATTGAATTGTAAAAAGAAAAGAAATTACATCATTGCATCATTCAAACTCTTACGGATAATATTTCTTCAGATTGCTAACATTCCATGCCCGAGGTAACTTCTTTTCCGTCTAGCTCTTCTAACTCGTAAGCTCCTCCACCAGGACTTTGATCACTCGAAGTGGACCCTCCCAATTCGGGTCTAACTTTCCTTGTTTTTTACTCGCGTCGCCCTTCTCAAAACCAAATCTCCCATTTGAAAATTTCTCTTTATCACTTTACTATTGTATGCGCTTACGATTCTATCTCTTGTCCTCTCCATCGCGCAAAAGCCATCTCTCTTTTTTTCATTGATCAAATCCAGAGCCTCGCGTGTCAATATCTCATTTTCCTTTTCCTCGAATGTTTGAATTCTATGCGTTTCCATCCCAATTTCCGCCGGTATCACTGCATCCATCCCATAAACTAAACTGAAAGGGCTCTCTCCCGTGGCCTCCTTTGGGGTTTGTTCGGTAAGCCCACAACACCGAGCTCAACTCTTGCACCCAAGCTCCTCCAGCTCTTTCCAATCTAGTCTTGAGGCCTTGTACCAGTATTCGGTTAGTCACTTCCACTTGCCCATTAGCTTGTGGATGTGCTACCGATGTGAAATGCGATTAATTTTCATCTCCTCACACAAGCTCTTGATACTAGTTCCATCAATCGTGTTCCATTATCCGAAACAAGGATTCTAGGCACTCCAAATCGGCACACAATATTCTGCCAAATAAATTTCATCATCGCATCCTCAGTAATTCTCGCCAAAGCCTCGGCCTCCACCCATTTACTAAAATAGTCTATTGCCACCACTAGGAACTTACGCTGCCCCGATGCCAGGGGGAATGGCCCCACAATGTCAATTCCCCATTTAGCGAAAGGACATGCCGAACTCATGGTCATCGGTTCAGCCGGTGATGTATAAGCAGCGCATGCATTTGACATTTCTCACAAGATTTTACATTTCGAGCCTCATTCTTCAAATACGGCAAAAGTATCCAACCCTAAGACCTTCCCCGATCAGAATCCTAGCTCCCATGTGATTTCCACAAAGATCCTCATGTATTTCTCTCAACACATATTCTCCCTCTGTTTTACCCAGACACCTCAGCAATGGCATCCCAAACCCTTTCTTAAACAAATTTTCTCCAATCAGACAAAAACGAGTTGCTTGAATTTTTACTCGAGAAGCTTCTCTCTGTCTTTCGGGAGGATACCCTCTTTTAGGTATGACATGATGGGGACCTCCAATCATCTTCCTCCTCCAAAGACCCCTACCTCAAGATTTAAGGCGGAAGCCCTTGCAACAAGCAAAGTAATATGCCTCTCAGAGCACATTCAAATTAACTAGCTATCTTTGCCAAGAAGTCACTCACGGTATTTTCCTCCCGCGGTATTTGGCAAATCTGTATTTTTCCTATCATCTTCCAAACCCTTGTATGCATCCACATACTTCTTCATTCGCTCTTCCCGAACTTCAAACTCTCCCATAATTTGTTTATATACCAATCGAGAGTCCAAATGGATCAAGACATTCGTCGCACCCATTTCTATAGCCATCCTAATTCCTCGGATGAAAGCCTCATACTCGGCCGTTGTTGGAAAGTTTATAATCCGGTCTCGCTGCGAAGTCACTCTCCACCCCCTCTGGACTTATCAACACGATGCCGACCCCACATCCCGAGCCTGCCACCGATCCGTCTACAAATAAAACCCATGCCCTCCTCACTTGGGGCTTTTGTCACTCTTGCACAAAGTCCGCCATGCTTGCGCCTTAATTGATGTCTGCTGCGGAACTCTATCTCATACTCGCTGAGCTCAATGGCCCACTTTACTAGCCTACCCGCAACCTCCGGTTTACTCGGAACCGACTTCAAGGGGAAATTAGTTCTTACTACAATCTTATGCGAAAGAAAATAAGGCCTCAATCTTTAGCCGTGGTTATAAGTGCTAATCCGGCCTTCTCAATCTCGAGAATACTGAGCTCTGCGTTTCAAAGACCTTGCTAACATAGTATCTTGGCCACGAACCGACCCTTCTTCATCAATAACACTGTGCTAATCCGCTCTCCCACCGAGATATAAAGATCAATGGCTCTCCGGAATTGGCTTAGTCGGTGGGGATAACTTAGCCAAATATACTTTCAATTCCTCAAATGCCACCCGACATTCCTCATCCCAAGTAAATTTCTAGACTTCCTCAACACTTTAAAAATGGCAAACTCCGCTCCGCCCGAGCGAGAGACGAACCTATTCAAAGCGCCAATTTTCTGTCAAGCTCGCACATCCTTCACATCCCGAGGTGAAGCCATCTCTCCGATTGCCCTCACTTTCTCGGGATTAGCTTCAATGCCCTTCTCGGTTACCATGTAGCCAAAAATTTACCCGACCGACCCCAAACGCACACTTCTTTGGGTTCAACTTCATTCGGTATTTTCTCAATGTTTCAAAAGTTTCTGCTAGATCTTTAGTGTGGCTCTCAGCCTTCACACTCTTCACTAACATGTCATCAACATATACTTCCATGTTTCGCCCCAACTGGTTTTGGAACATCTTATCTACTAATCTCTGGTAGGTTGCCCCCGCGTTTTTCAAACCGAAGGGCATAACGACATAACAAAATGTGCCAAAAGAAGTAATAAAACTTACCCGCACGGTCCTCTTCGCTAGCTTGATGCGGTGGTACCCGCGTGAAGCATCCATCATGCTAAGTAATTCGCATCCAGTCGAGTCAACGGTTTGGTCTATCCGCTTAACGGATAATAGTCCTTCGGACAAGCTTTATTCAAATCTCGGAAATCCACACACATCCTCCAATCATCTAGATTTTTGGGAACTAGTACGGCATTGGATAACCATTCTGGAAACTGTATTTCACGAACGTGCCCAGCCTCCAATAATTTTTCTACTTCCTTGCGCACAATCGCATCCTTCTTAGGGCCGAAATTCCTTTTCTTCTGCTTCACAGGTCGGTATGAGGGGTTTATATTCAACTTGTGCTCAGCTATGCTAGGATCAATACCCACCAATTCCTTAGCCGACCATGCGAATACATCAACGTTCCTCCTAAGAAACTCGATCAGCTCCTCCTTCAAGTCTTCCCTGAGACGACTCCCGATCTTGGCTACCTTACTAGGGTCACCACGCACCAACTCTATGGTTAACAATTCCTCATTTGGCATGACATGCTCCACCGGGTCCTCATCTAACTTGATGAGTTTCTCCTTGCCCTTTCCATCATCATAAGCCGTTCTTTTCGCCATCCGAAGGCTCTCACGACAACCTCCTTGCCATGTCGATCCCCTTCAACCTCTCCAACCTGGTCATCCACTGGAAATTTAATCTTCAAGTGATATCTCGACACAATCGCTTGAAAAAGATTGAGGAGGGTCTCCCAATCATCACATTATACGACGATGGTGCATCAACCACTAGAAATCGCACCATCCTAGTCTTCATGTATGGTTCCTTACCTAAAGAGATGGGTAAAGTAACCATCCCCAACGGTGAATCGATCCTCCCGCGAAACCGACTAAAGACGTATCCACCATCTCCAATTCCACTTGCAAGTCCATCCGCCTATAGCATTCGAAAAATAGTATGTCGTGAAAGCTAGCTACTTGTATCCACAAAGACTCTCTCGAACATCGTAATTTGCTATGGTTGCCGTGATAACGAGGGCATCACTATGAGGGGTTGCAATGCCCGGCTATCCTTCGCCCAAATTGAATATTTGGCCCCACGCACACTTGCTCCACCTCATCCGCTCATTAGCACGCTCAACGGCGGCGGCTCTCACATAGCTCTTCTCGGCCGTCGCGAGTCTCGCCAGACGGACCCCGATAACCATCCCGAATCACCCCTTCGGCGGCGGTGGAGGAGATCCGCTCCTCATCTGCGCTTCTTCTCGAGGCTCCTGCCTTTCTTTGGTAATTATTATGACCCTTCCGATAATTACCCTTAGACCTCCTCTTATCCACATACACAAATTCCTTCGGGTGACCCGCTTTGGATCGGTCTCTCTATCTCATCCTTCAAGTGGGTACACCGATCCGTGGTATGCCCATACTCATTGTGAAATCGCAAAACTCTTTGCACTTCTCCTTCCTTGGCGTTTCAAAGCATAAATTTTTGGCCACCTCAACCGGATGGCGCTCAATCGCAATAAAAACATCTCCCCGGGAGCTACCAAAGGGTGTATATTTTTCATACCTAGGCCTCACTCCCATCAAATCGGGTTTGGGAGGTTAGGCTTCTTCTTGGGAGCCCTTTCATCTCTCTCATCTTTCCTCTCCTTTCTTTTACTCCTTCTTCGCGCTTCATCTTCCTAAGCTTCCTCCATTGATATCTTTTTTCAGCCCTTGCCAGAGCTCATCAAATGTGCGTCTTGGCTCTATCACCAGGGATTCAAAGAAATCCCCATCTTTCGACACTTGGGCCAAAGCATTAGCCAAGATATCTTGGGTCGCCAAGGCACCTCCAACTTTGCCTCCGTAAACCTCTTAATATAGCTCCTCAAGCCTTCATCATCCCTTTGCTTAATGCTGAACAAAGTCAGCGGTGTTTTCTGGTACCTCCTGCAACTAGTAAATTGGTGCAAAAACATAGAGCTGAATTCATCGAAACTCCCGATCGAATTCGGCAACAACTGACTAAACCATTGCTGGGCTGACTTAGTCAATGTAGTCGGAAACACCCGACACATCACTCCATCAGAGAACCTGTGGAGCATCGCGGCATTCTCAAAACGGCACAGGTGATCCCAAGGATCCGTGGTGCCATCATATTCAAAATTTAGCGCACGATACGAGGGGGGGAGTTCATCAGCCATAATCTCCGCTGAGAAAGGAGTTCCCCTCCTCGATCGCCCTGAACCACCTCCAGCCACCTTCTTTTTCAACTCTCTCATCTCCCTATGCAGATCATCCATCCTCTCACTCCAATCTGGATCCGTCTCCGTGGCTGTTTGAGTAAAGGCCGCGGAGGCGGTTTCCTCCTCCAACACAGGTGCCCTTCGACCCGCTCTCCCCCTGGGGAGGCTCGCCTCATTCGAGGTCCGGCTGCGCCCATCAGGCTTGCGCAGTGAACCACTTCTCGCATCAGGCTATCCACGACCTCTTCCCACGGCGGCCTTAATATAGGAAGCCATCATTTGGAAGAAACCAGGTCCTAAGCCATTCACTCCCATTATGGTATCAGCAACTCCGGCCACCCCTTGCGGAGGGCAACCAACTCTCACACCAGGTGCAAGCGGCGGACGCCCGCGCTCCCCAGTCACCACTTCCGGCGTCTCCATTGGAACCTCATCCAGATCATTCTCCAAATTCCTTCGCAAATCCTCCATAACTACCTTGAACTCACGCCTTAAAACTCAAATTTCCCACAGACGGCGCCAATTGGTCGGTCCTGAAAATACCACCGCCCAATAATCCACACTCCGCCACACGACCGACGAGAACTGAAGCACAAATTAGTTAGAAGGGGAGCGGAAGGGATTTCCGCGTACCACTCCACTCCAACGCTCAAGTCGATGTCGTTTTAGAGAGAAGAAATATTAAAAGTGCAATAAAGTATATTCATAGTCTAACCTGCGGCGCATCTTACTTGTGCCCTTTTATAGGTTTTGGAATTAGGGTTGCGTAGGCATCAAGCCACACTAAACCCTAATTAACACACATGCCTAGGTTAATCGCCCGTATTGGGCCATAGGGTTGTTAAGCCCATCGGATCGGTAGACCTTAATCTTGGCCCAATCGGAGTCCAAGCCCATTAGGTCGGTAGGCCCTTAACTCGCCCAATCGGGGTCCAAGCTCATCGTCGGTGAGGCCCTTAACTTCGCCCAATCGAGGTCCAAGCCCATCGTCGGTAGGCCTTAAGCGCCCAATCGAGGGTCCAAGCTCATCAGTCGACCCCGATAAGACCAAATTTCTTTCATTAGGCTCATGGAAGTGGATTCGATGCCAATAGGTCGGCCCATAAGGCTACCCTTAGTTCAGTCTTCCATCAAGCCTCGAGGTCGGTCGGCCTAAATAGGCCCCCATCATTAATATAGTTTACTTTATCTACCACCTTTGTTTTATTTTTCTCGTATCAATTTTTTTTTTTTTTTTTTTCGAGAGATTTTTCGTATCAATTTAATTACTCATAATTTATCTAATATTGTTAAGCTCGAAAAAATTTCAAGCATACATCCAAGTATTTAAATTTGATTTTCTATGTTTAACAAAGCGAGAATATAAACGTCTTCTTTTCTTTTTTTAATGTAGTCTTGAATCAAACCTTTAGTCCAAATTAATTTGTTTACACGTAAGTGTTGGGGAAAAATTGATTTTTCCTACTTTATTATTTATGTATTTGTTTAATTCAAAATTATTTAATTATCATCCGAATATTATTTATTTTATTACTTACCTCCGGTCGTAAATATTATTAATTGGCCCATAAGCCTCGATTCATCAATTATGGTCCACGCTGCCCTTTATTACATAAAGCTTATGAGACCCATCATCTAGGTTACAAAAGATCGAGTTCTTAATTGTTAGATATTTTTCTAACCGCAAGTCTACGGTGTCAAGTTTTAATATAGAGTAGTAAGGTTGTCGAATCCACAGGGAATAATTATCGAATTATTGCTAAGTAATATCATATAGTAGTCTAACTTTATTTAGAAATTCAATAGTTGATGGAGTTGATTATACTAAAAATACTAAAAATAAATTAAGACTATGTAAATATCAATGAGTTTATCCAAATGATTAAATGAATTCTAGAGGTATGATGAATCTAGTTATCCCTTATGTTGTTAATATGGTTTATCAATCATCAATTATCAATTTATAAGTCAAGATTTCTACAATAATCATTCCCTTTCTCAAGTCTTAATGATTTTAGATTCAATTGGGAAATCAATATCTCTATAAAAATCACCAATCAAAATCTCAATAAAAGCTATGAATCTTGATAAATGACTTCAAAGGATTCACAAATCTCTCAATTCTATGAAATCCTAGGTTATGCTATTCCAAGGTCATGTATTCAATTACCTCTCTCAAGTGTCAAATCAAATACACCAAACAATCTAAATTATTGATCAAGTAATTTAGAAGCAATAGATCCAAATAGCACAAATAAATTGATAGATCTAGATTGACAAACCACAATCTCAAAACATAAGTTCAAACATAGATTACATCAATCCTCTAGAATTATAGTGTTTAGCTCATGATTAAAGAAAATGAATCCATGAAAATACAACAATACATCTTACAAGATATGAAGAAAGCAACAAAATAAGAACAAGAGTTGAGGGATCTTCTCTATTTCTAGATGGTAGAAGCCTCCAATCTTCTTCTCCAAATTCTTCTCAAAATGCTCAAATTCTTCTTCCTTGTCTTGTAAGGCTTTGTGTTTATTGCCTTCCCAAGGGTTCCAAGATGCCCTTATTTCAAGCCCCAAGGATGGTATTTATAGTACACAAAAGTCCAAGAAGGGGGTAGGTGAACATAGGATTTTCCGCCCCGGCGCTTCCCGGCGCGCGCATGAAGCTGTTGCGCCAAAGCAAATATCGTCCCAAATATCGCACGGCGCTGCGGCTGGCGTAGCATTGCTTGCGCCCATCAACATACTCGCCAAATATCGCACGGCGCTGGGCGGCTAAGGCATGAAGCGCTGCGGCGCCCATCAACATACGCCACATAATCCAGCGGGCGCCGCGGCGCTGGGCGTTAAGCGCTGCTGCGGCGCCACACGCCTCCGTCCATCCAGCATTCCTGTCGCGGGCGCTGCGGTGCTCGGGGCGACATGCTGGCGCGCCCGCCCGTCCTGGCCAAAATGCGATTTTTTCTTGCTTCTACACGATTTTTCTTTCTTCAAGCCATTTTTCACCGTTTTCTTCATCTCTCGGCTACCAAATCCGTATTGACTCTACATCGACACTATTTGAAATAAATTGGACTCTAAAGACTCTAAAAACACCCAAAATAAAACCAAATTCTAATCTAAAATACTCAAATAAGTTGATAAAATACCAACTTAACAAATACCCCCAAACTTAAGCTATTGTTTGTCCTCAAACAATTATACTCCAAAATGAAAGACAAACAATACAACAACACACACAACTACAAAACTCCATAAACCAATAAGATTTGTCTAAAACTCATTTCACTATCAATCAAACATGCATTTTAACATTGTGATCAAAAGTGTTGAATATTCATGAAAATTCCGTTTTCATTATTCAAATTGATTTACGCAATCAAAGCGTTATCAAGATGATCCACTTCTAAGTATCAAAAGATATCGACTACCTGGATTCCATAGGCTTGTTATTCACACTAATCTCCACTAATGTAGGCTAATATAACACATGGATCAATAGGGCTTCCAAAGCTTGTAATGTGGCTTAGGGTCGGGTAGGAAAATTTAGGATTAAGTGGCTCAATTCACCCAAACACACAATTACCTCTTCAAATCACCAATTGCCAAACAAAATGGCTCCCTTCACTTTTGTTGAATTTTCAATTATTCTCCTCTACGAGCCTCTATATTCAACACAAATTTTTTTTTTTTTTTTTTTTTCGAGACCCCCAAACTTGGTCTTTTGCATATTTTAACACATGGGGTTTCATTATTTTTTTTTTTTTTCAGCAACTTCATGCGAATGAACATCTACCTTACTTATTACATCCTCCTCAACCTTCAATCATTTTGTATGTATGAGTGATGGGTAATTAGGATTTTCACATGTAAGCTCAAGGTAAAAACAATTGGTTGCCAAAGAAAAGGTTTAATAGGCTCAAAGGGGACACTAGTGAAATTATATCGTACAAAGGTAGTCATTTTGGCTCTAGCTTTTATTCAAAGGTGGCCTAAATCATTTCTTATGTTATTTCACCTAGAATTTCGCCTCAATTAGTGATCAAACAAGTTCTAGAATCCGGTGGGATCATACAAGCAACACTTGACTTCATTAATCATTTTCAAATAAGTTAACGAGAATTATGTATGAATATGAAATCTAATGAAGCAAAATATAGATCACCACTTTAAGGCATGCTTTCGTGACGAGTTCAACTCGCAATCAACAAATCTACTTAGTCATGTAGTTCTATAGTTCAACAAACTACCCGACTCGACTCAACCCGCAATCAACAAATGCAATTTTTTTTTTTTTTTTTTTTTTTAACACGACTCGACACGACTCAAAAGACACAAATCAGATTACACCCCCAAACTTAAATTGAACATTGTCCTCAATGGAGAGTGAGAAAACTTTCCGATAGCGGGCGCTAGGACTCCTCATGAGTCGTGTGGTGAAAAATGAGCAATAGGGCCGGTGGTGGTGGTATTGGGAGCTGGAATTGCGGGTGTGTCGGCTATATATCGGGGGCAAGTATTCGGTTGTGCTCATTCTCATTCTTCTCGTGCCGCTCTCGTGGCGTTGCTCCTCCGCTACAAAAGCCCTTCTCAATTCTCGATTCGTCTTGCGAACTAGTGCGTCAAGAGCTGTTATGTGAGCGTCTTAACGGAACGCGTCTTTGCCGAAGGATGGAACGCGTCAATATTCTCGTGGTTGGGCATGAGTATCGGGCTCAATAGCCGGCAGAGCATCTTCGGGATGAAGAATATATCCTGCACCGCCGGATTAGGCACACCGCCTACCCACTCGTCATAAGCAATAGAGCGAATCTATGGGTCCCTTTGGATTTTCCAATGGCTCGGAGTTATCCCATGTAACACCCTTCTTTTTACATAACCCACAAATTAAACTCGGTAAGATTAGTCCCCCTGTTTTGGGTTGTAGCATTTTGTTATGAAGGGACGTTGCAATAATTACCGGGTCAAATTGTATGTAGGTAACTATGGCATATAGAAGATGAGCTCGTTCCTTAGTTACATCACTAACATGCTTGGTTGGTATCAAGTTGTTTCATATGAAGTGGTACCAAGCTCGCCCATATCGACTAAGACTCGTTCTCGGAAGCGAGTAGCACCTCCCACAACTTTTATATGACGTACCACGAGTTCCAGGCATAGGGTATTACAAATCTCCTCCATACTCGGTGGTTGCGAGATAAATTCAATGTACGGTGAGTGATCCACCTCCAGGGAGTCCATAATATTCTCTTATCGCTACTACATGAGTGTATATCTTGTCTACTCCACGTCACGAAAACCTCGAGTTATAGCCATTTTTGGTCTTCGCATTCGCATAAAACTCTCGGACTATATTCGGAGTGCGAATGGTCGGGTTGTGCACAAAGTTTTGTCCATTGCTTGATGTATCATTTGTGCAAGTTCACCATCATTCGGCCCCGGTTGTAACCCCGTTCGCGCGTTATGCTCTTCGAGCATAATGTGTCATAATATAGTTGTTGTCTTCCAAGTGAAGAAAACGAGCTTCAACATTTTCCTCGGACGTATTTGCCACTCTTTTGCCCTTGCTTGCATTCTTTGTTCTTGGCATTGTAATTGATCGGAAAATCACACGAAAAATGACACAAGCAACATGGCACATAGGATGCACAATACGAGTTAGGGGTTAAGAATTTTGCAACAACTCAAGAAATATGCATCTTTGTCATCAATTCATGATCAAATATCCTTTAGTACACAATGATGACAAGAATCAAATGCCTAGATGTAATATTTTTCATTGAGGTATTTTAACAAACACCTTGTAGGCATATATATGCAAAGAAGAGATGAACACCCAATTTGAAATTCAATTCATGCCCAATTTTCAACACCAATCAATTCAAGCACAATATTATTCATATATCATCACAATTTATCAAGAATTTATCAAGAATTTGAAATTATAATGATAATGAAAATTCCCACATTTTTAACCTAAGCTTGAAAATTTGAAGAAAATTGGTGTACAATTGAAACTCACTTACCCAATTGATGAAGAAGATGAAGATGATGATTAAGTTGCTCAATTGCCCACTTGAATTGTGTATAAGTGAATGCTAGGTGGGATTTTTGTAGAAAAAAAGAAGATATGCGCGTGTGTGTGTGTTATGTTTGTAAGGGAAAAAAATGAGGCTAAGTTACCCTTTAACTACTGCAAATCATCGGCGCCATGGCTTATGTCCGGCAGGCCTTGGGCGCCCGGCCACTTTTCTGCCTAACCTAACCCTCGGCCTGGCTCGCCAGGACCTTCTTGGCGCCCGCACACCTCGTCTCATGTTGCTCACTTTGTCATTGCCATTGCCATTTTTTTTTTTTTTTTTTTTTTTTTTTTTTTCAATTTAATCAAAAATTCAAAATCACACACAAATTAATTTACACAAAAATCACACCAAAATTCAAATAAATACACACCAAATTAAAAGAAAATAAAATCACACAAAATTCGATCACACGAAAATTTGCTTGGGTTGCCTCCCAAGAAGCGCTAAATTTATAGTCGTTAGCCAGGACTCAACTATTCGGACTCAAGAAATTTCATCACCAAGTGGAAGATTTAAAACCTTCCTTACTTCGTTCCCAAAATAATGTTTCAATCTTTGTCCGTTTACTTGGAGCGAATTCCCATCGTTCCTCTTAACTCGGCGGCACCATATGGAAACACACGTTCAACCACAAACGGTCGACCATCGTGATTTGAGTTTACTGGAAAAAGTTTCAATCGAGAGTTGAACAATAACACTTGTTGGTAGGGTAAAATTCACGCCGCAAAATCATTTGATCATGCCATTTTTTCGTTTTTTTCCTTATACATTTTGGCATTTTCATATGATTCTTGACGAAATTCTTCCATTTCGTTTAATTGAAGTAATCGGTTTTCACGGCCTCTTTCAAGTTAAAATTCAATTTCTTAATTGCCCAATAAGCTCGATGCTCAAGTTCAACCGGCAAATGACACGCTTTACCAAACACCAATCGATCACGGTGACATACCAATGGGTGTTTTATAAGCGTCGCGATAAGCCCACAAAGCATCATCGAGCTTTTGTGCCCAATCCTTTCGATTAAAACTCACCGCTTTTTTCAAGAATTTGTTTCACCTCACGATTTGAAATTTCGGCTTGACCATTAGATTGAGGATGGTAACCAAGCGCAATCTTATGACGCACACCAAATTTAGCAAGAAGGTTGTTAAACAATTTATTACAAAAATGCGTACCTTCATCACTTACAATAGCTCGGCGAGTACCGAACCGAGTAAAAATATGCTTGTGCAAGAATTTGAGTACTACCTTAGCATCATTCGTTGGTGTAGCAATCGCCTCCACCCACTTGGAGACATAATCAACCGCAAGCAAAATGTACAAATTTCAAAGGGCGGGGAAATGGTCCCATAAAGTCAATACCCCATACATCAAACAATTCCACCTCCATTATGTTTGTCAAAGGAAGCTCATGACGCCGTGAAATATTACCAACCCTTTGGCATCGATCACAAGTTTTCACAAAGGCATAACAATCCTTGAATAATGTTGGCCAATAAAAACCAGATTGTAGTACCTTTGCGGCCGGTTCGGGTTGGCGAAAATGTCCCCATAAGATGATGAATGACAATGTTGAAGAATCTCTCCAATTTCTTCCTTAGGAACACAACGGCGAATGATAGAATCCGCGCATCTCTTGAACAATAACGGATCATCCCACAAATAAGACTTGACATCATGTAAGAATTTTTCTTTTGGTGTGAAGTCAAGTCCGTGGCAAAAACTCTCCGAGGTAATTAACAAAATCTGCGTACCAAGGTAATGATATCTCAAGACGCATAATTTGTTCATCGGGAAATGATTCTTTTATTGGACTCTCAATCACCTCGTAAGGTTGCTCAAGCGGGATAGATGATCGGCAACCCCATTCTCGCTTCCTTTTTTATCTCGAATCTCAATATCAAACTCTTGCAAGAGCAAAATCCATCGAATTAATCGAGGTTTTGCATCCTTTTTGGAGAAAAGGTATCGGATTGCCGCATGATCCGTGTAAACAATCACCTTTGTACCCACCAAGTAAGCTCGGAATTTATCAAATGCAAAAACTACCGCCAACATCTCTTTTTTCGTGGTGGTGTAGTTTTGTTAGGCGTTATCCATGGTCCCCGCTTGCGTAGTAAATAGCTTTAAAAATTCTATCTCGCCTTTGACCAAGAACGGCATCCATCGCATAATCACTTGCACGCACATGAGCTCAAATGGTTGAGTCCAATCCGCACTATCATTATCGGGCTGAAATGAGTGCCTTTTTTATCTGTTCAAATGCCCGCAAACACAACTCATCAAAGCAAAAGATAGCATCTTTTTTCGAGGAGATTACAAAGTGGTTTAACAATTTTTGAAAAATCTTTTATGAATCTCCTATAAAATCTCGCATGCCCTAAAAAGCTTCTTATGCTTTCACATTTGAAGGTGGGGTAGCTTTTCAATAGCCACAACTTTCGCCTGTCTACTTCCAAACCGTACAAGAAATACGATGTCCAAGTACAATCCCTTCTTTGACCATAAAGTGACATTTTTCCCAATTAAGTACAAGATTAGTTTCTCACAACGTTGCAAAACCATAGATAAGTTATGCAAACAATGGTCAAAAGAAGTACAAAAAAGAAAAATCGTCCATAAAAATTTCCATGATTTCTCAACCATACCATGAAAAATCGCCATCATACACCTCACGAAAAGTAGCGGTGCATTACATAATCCAAATGGCATCTGCGAAATGCAAAAGTACCATATGGACATGTAAAAAGTAGTTTTTCTTGATCTTGAAGCGATAGCGATTTGATTGTATCCTGAATAGCCATCAAGAAAACAATAATATTCGTAACACGCCAAACTTTGTCCAACATTTGATCAATAAAGGGGAGGGAAAATGATCCTTACGAGTAGCTTTATTCAATTTTCTATAGTCAATACATACTTCGCCATCCTGTGACGATTCGTGTAGAAATTAATTCATTATTATCATTTTTCACAAGCTGTCATTCCTCCTCCTTTTAGGGACAACATCTAGGACTCACCCATGAACTATACGAAATGGCATAAATTATACCTGCCTTTAGCCACTTTAAAACCTCATTTCTCACGACTTCTTTCATTGCGGGATTAAGTCGTCTTTGGTGTTCAATAGATGGTTTATAAGATTCTTCCATTAAAATTTTGTGCATTACAATGGAAGGACTTATACCTTTCAAATCGTAAATATACCAACCTAAAGCCGACTTATGTTCACGAAGCACACGCAACAACTTATCCAATTCGGATGAAGATAATGAAGCGAGAAACAATTCGGGTAAGTTTTATCTTTTCCCAAAAATACATATTGAAGATGTTAGGAAGTTCCTTTAGTTAAAGTACCTTTCTGGAATATTTTCAATATTGGCATTTTCTAATGCTTCCTTTTGTTTTTCTTTTACAATTTCTTTAGCCTCAAGGAAAGAATAAACTCAAGCAAATCAATATCATCACTATCTTCCTCATCACATTTCATTATTGAATTAATCAAACAATGTTCTAACGGATCTTTTAAATCTTGTTTTATAACTTCCGTTTGATCACATTGTTCGATTTTATCAATAAAATGACATGTGTGAGGTTCCTCTTGAAATTTCATTGCTTTATAAATGTTAAATAGTACCTCATCATCATTTACCCGTAATGTTAACTCTCCTCGTTGCACGCGTCAATTAAAGCTCGTCCCCGTTCTTAGAAAAAGGTCTCCCAAGAATCAATGGCATTTCATGATCTTCCTCCATATCCAACACCACAAAGTCCACGGAAATATGAATTTATCCACTTTGATCAACACATCTTCAATCACTCTCTTGGGTAGGTGAGTGATCTATCGGCTAATTGCAATGTGATGGTGGATGGCGTTATTTCTCCAAGGCCAAGTTTCAAAAAGCAGGACAACGGCATAAGATTAATGCTAGCACCTAAATCACAAAGAGCTTTATTAAAATAAGAATCACCAATAGTGCACGAGGATAGTGAAACTCCCCGGATCTCTTAATTTTGTGGTAGCTTTCTTTGCAAAATGGCGCTACATTCTTCCGTGAGATTGACCGTCTCATATGCTTCCAACCTTCTCTTTTCGACATCACATCCTTCATGAATTTTGCATAATTTGGCATTTGCTCGAGTGCATCGGCAAAGGGATGTTGATGTGAATTTTCTTGAATATTTCCAAAAACTTGGAAAATTGAGCGTCAACTTTTTCTTTCGAAATCTCTGTGGAAAAGGAAGAGCATTTGGTAACACATTATCGAATTGGAAATTGGTTTTACCTTAATTTTTGCCTTTTCGATTGCTTATCAACGCCTTCTTCATTTTGGAGTGTTTGAGCTTGCTTCGGTTCTTTGGTGGCATGAGCAGGCATCTTTGGTTCATCATATTCCGCCCCACTTCTCAACTTAATGGCCTTGCAATGTTCCGTGGGTTCACCTCGGTGTTACTTGGAAACGTATCAACTTTCTCATTTGTGAATTAATAGCCGTGGCCAATTGACCCACATGTGTCCCCAAAGATTTGAGATGACTTTCAATTGTTGTAACCCTTGAACCCAAATTTTCTATGTTAGAATCGGCCTTGTTCATCCTTGCTCTTGATTCTACAAGGAATGAACTAAGTAATTCCTCCAAAGATGGCTTTTGTTCTCCCACGTGTGTACTCGTACTTGCTTGATTCTCGATATCCCGGAGGTGGTTGCAACACGTTTTCGTATTGCTTTATCACGAGAAGTTTTCATGATTGCGAAGTCCCGGGATGATAATGTGTTGGCAATTGATTCCCTCTATTGTTGAAACCCGATTATTCACATAATTCGCTTGTTCCGTGATCGGTCACAATTTCTTGACTTATCTCCATGATGACCTCACGATTGTTGTTTTCCACCCGGACTTAGTGTAGCAATTTGCTTTGACAAAGCGGAAATTTGAGAAGCCAATGCGGCCATAGTATCAAGTTCAAGAACACGAAACCAAGAACTTTTCTTGGCGTAGATCTTTCAGACGGCCATTGATAACTATTTGCGCAGCCATTTCTTCGAGTAAAAGCATGGCTTCACTTGGAGTTTTAGCCATCAATGTACCTCCATTGCCGAGATCTATAATAGTTCTTGAATGCCCATTCATACCATTGTAGAAATATTGAACCTTTTGCCAATCTGGTACCGTGTTGTGGACACCTCCTCAATAATTCTTTGAATCGCTCCCAAGCTTCGTAGAGTGGCTCAAAGTCGAGTTGATGAAATTGAGCAATCTCACTTTTTAGTTGAAGTGTCTTACTAGGTGGAAAGAATTTTGCCATGAATTTTTCGGTGAGATCATTCCAACTAGTGATACTTCCAGGGTAGAAAGGTTTGAAGCAGTTTATTGCCTAAAGCCTTATCACGAAGTGAAAACGGAAATAACCTCAACCGAATAGCTTCATCGGGAACCCCATTCATTTTGATAGTGTCACATATCTCAAGAAAAATAGCCAAATGAGCGTTCGGGTCATCTACGTGACTTCCCCAAACTGATTTTGTTGTACCATGTTTATTAAGGCGGCTTCAATTCAAAATTATTCGCATTGATAGGTTGGCGAACAATGCTCGAATAATTTTGATTCGTGGTTGGTCGAAAATAGTCCCGAATGGCCCTTTCGGTGGTGCAACAATAGGTATCGGTCTTCATCATCTCCGAGTCCTGCCATTTTTGTGAATTCGATTCTTCGTGCGGCTCTAATCTTTCAAGCGTTCTTTCAATTTTGGATCAAATAAGATTAAATTAGCACTTTTATTTTTTCGCATCAACAAGAAAACACAAAAATGACAATGACCCTATTGTAACAAGAGAAACCAATCTAAATTAAAGTAAAACTACTAAGTAATAATATTAGCGCAAATAAGATGAATTATTCTAACAACGGCGCCAAAAACTTGTTAGATATTTTTCTAACCGCAAGTCTATTGTCAAGTTTTAATATAGAGTAGTAAGGTTGTCGAATCCACAGGAATAATTATCGAATTATTCTAAGTAATATCATATAGTAGTCTAACTTTATTTAGAAATTCAATAGTTGATGGAGTTGATTATACTAAAAATACTAAAAATAAATTAAGACTATGTAAATATCAATGAGTTTATCAAATGATTAAATGAATTCTAGAGGTATGATGAATCTAGTTATCCCTTATGTTGTTAATATGGTTTATCAATCATCAATTATCAATTTATAAGTCAAGATTTCTACAATAATCATTCCTTTCTCAAGTCTAATGATTTTAGATTCAATTGGGAAATCAATATCTCTATAAAAATCACCAATCAAAATCTCAATAAAAGCTATGAATCTTGATAAATGACTTCAAAGGATTCACAAATCTCTCAATTCTATGAAATCCTGGTTATCTTTATTCCAAGGTCATGTATTCAATTACCTCTCTCAGTGTCAAATCAAATACACCAAACAATCTAAATTATTGATCAAGTAATTTAGAAGCAATAGATCCAAATAGCACAAATAAATTGATAGATCTAGATTGACAAACCACAATCTCAAAACATAAGTTCAAACATAGATTACATCAATCCTCTAGAATTATAGTGTGTTTAGCTCATGATTAAAGAAAATGAATCCATGAAAATACAACAATACATCTTACAAGATATGAAGAAAGCAACAAAATAAGAACAAGAGTTGAGGGATCTTCTCTATTTCTAGATGGTAGAAGCCTCCAATCTTCTCCAAATTCTTCTCAAAATGCTCAAATTCTTCTTCCTTGTCTTGTAGTTTGTGTTTATCGCCTTCCCAAGGTTCCAAGATGCCCTTATTTCAAGCCCCAAGGATGGTATTTATAGTACACAAAAGTCGAAGGGGTAGGTGAACATAGGATTTTTTCCGCCCCGGATACTGCTATGGCCCATGCGTAGCGCATGACTGCCAAAGCAAATATCGTCCCAAATATCGCGGGCGGCTGCTTTGGCGCATGGATGCGTGCGGCGCGCGTCAATCAACATTTCGCCAAATATCGTGCGCTGCGGGCGCCCAAGCATGGACTGCTGGCGCCATCAACATACGCCCCCATAATAATCCGGGGGCGGGCTGGGCGCGGGCGTTGGGCGCTGCGACGCCACACGCTCCGTCCATCAAGCATTCCTGTCGCGGGCGCTGGCCTGGCGCTTTCAGGGCATGCATTGCGGCCCCGCCCGTCCTGGCCAAAATGCGATTTTTTCTTGCTTCTACACGATTTCTTCTTTCTTCAAGCCATTTTTCACCGTTTTCTTCATCTCTCGGCTACCAAATCCAGTATTGACTCTACATCGACACTATTTGAAATAAATTGGACTCTAAAGACTCTAAAAACACCCAAAATAAAACCAAATTCTAATCTAAAATACTCAAATAAGTTGATAAAATACCAACTTAACATTAATCGTTTGTGATTATTCTAAATTAATTACACTAAATTAATGTTATTTGCTCTGGATTTATTCTCCTACAATCGTTGACTTAAACATCGAGTGGTCTCCTGGAACAATTTTGAGGGCCTTCTAACTCTATTTAAGTGTTGCAAGTTGGTTCTCACGCAGAGATTTCCTTAGCTCGGAGGTGTCTCGATTCCGAACTGACTCAAGTGTGTTAGCGATCACGTGGTGAACCCATAAATCGGTAAGTGGTTGACAAAATGAGGAGACAAGCTCATTAAGTTAAGGCCAGCAAAAATACCACACTTGGGATGAGGATAGTGATGGGAATTTGGTTACAATTGAGAATTTGGTTACAATTGAATTTGAACCAAGTTTCTGAATTTTTAATTCATATGATATAAATTGATGAAAAGTTTGTAGGTGAAGAAAGTAAATGCATTTATGGGGTGGCCAAAATGCAATAAATTGTAGTACATGCAACTATATATGGAAAGGTACGATAGTGATAGTTGTCATAGGCACGGTCTGGACATTATGATGGCAAGAAATCTAAGAGTGAAAAGGTAGACAAGCATTGTGGAATGGTAATAAATCTTCTTATCTCAAATTTTGCGGGATTGAGATTTTCGTATTCTCTTTTCTGTTTCATTCTTTCGCTTCAATTCGCATCGATTTAACGAGCGTATGTATAAGATGTTGTCGTAATTGTACACACGTATTCATCCAATATATGAAATAGAGAGTGGATCAAAGAAAGTAGAATATGAGATCACATCCCAATTTTGCATGCCTCCATGTACATTAGATTTTGCCAATTTGGGTTCGGCCCAATTGGCCAACCCGACAATATGGTAAGGATGGGCCCTAAATTTGGAGATTATTGGGCCCTATTTGGCGGGCCGATTGCACTCCAATGACATGATCGACACTAATCAAAATACACTACATTGACCAAACTATGCCACGAAAATATTGACCGAAGGAGTTTGAGGATCGCCCACCTAGCCCTTTTAACCGATTTTGCTCTGGAGTCCGAGGATTTGGTTAATCTTGGGCCACCCTAATTGCAGCGCTACGCACATACATATTTTCCATAATTTTCTTGCAGTATGTGGAGACGACCAATTTTGCATACTCCTATAGTTACATGACCAATTTTGCAATTTTCCATAATTTTCTTGTAGTATGTGAATTATATTACTACATAAATATTTAGTATTTTTATCATCATAATTAATTTCATATCGTAGTAATTTTATTTTATTACAAAACTATAGAGTTTGATTGGTTTATGGATTTTATTTGTCAATGTTAAATTCGAGTCTGATATGAAGTGTTTAATTAAAAGCAGATCTTTGATGAGTTGATCATTCATTGAAGTCAAAGAACGGACGTGGTCAACCTTACATGGGAACAATTAATGTTACTTTATGGCTTGAGATATTTGGCAAATCCATATTGTATATCTTCGTCTATGTTGGAACTTGGACCTATTCAGAGTCCCCAATTTATCTAATTCATTTTTATTTATTTGTTTGTGTTTTTTCTGGTTAAGTTAGTGTAGTTATGACTATTATAATTTATAACACCATTAATCCATATCTTATATTTATTTTTTGTTTTTTAAAATAATATGTACGTCTTGGCCGAAATTAATAAGATGATTTGTTGTGTGGTAATATATAGATGTATGTTAGACAAAAATTCATGTCAGGCGGTCTAACGGGTCAAAAATCATTAGACGGACCAAAAATCGACCAGTGATATTTTTATTTTATTACCATGGACCAATATTAGTAGTTAATCGAAAAGTATTATTAGTTTTGTAATATTGAAAGATGATATATACGAGAAAGGCGCTGCAAAGTATTAGATTTTCATCCGAAAAAGTATTATTATGTAGTTAATTTGAAAATATTTATCAATAATAACCCCTAAAAAGTATTAGTTTTTACAAAAGTATTAGAGACTCAGGTGAAACGTCTTAATAATTCCCAGGAAGAAATGTTAGTTTTTCCATGAAAGATTTTCGATAATTCTCTTGAAAAATATTAGTTTTTCTAATAAAAGTTAATAATTCAATGAAAAGTATTCGTATTTTTCTTTGGAGTTCTTGGGCCACTAGGTTTGGGGTCAAATAGATTCATTAGCGGGATTTCGCTAAGTTAAACCATCCGACATGAGACTACCTCCGTATGATTTTTGTTATTAGTTCCGACGAAGATAATTAGAATATACTCAAGATATTGTGTTTTGTCTCATTAGTTGTGTCACATTATTATCTTATATATTATATATTATACATGATTATGATTATAATTATTTTATAATATCTTGAGGAACGAAAATTGTGTATTGGCAGGATTTACCACTTGAATATTTTTTTTATTTTCTGAAAATCCCTAACTCTAATGCAACTTGATATAATGTGAATGCAAACAAAATTTATGAATTTTGTAAATTCCCTCTAAAAAAACCAAATTCTACAAGAAAAAAGCGGGTTTACCTACGGAAGAATCTGTAGGTAAATGTTAAGAAAAGCAGTAAAGTATAGGTAAAACCATTGTAGGTAAAATATTTACCTACTGAATCTAAAAGCTGTTGGTAAATACCTACGAGAAAATCATGTCTTAATCTGTCGGTAATTTGTTGGTATAATTTGAGGGGAAATTATATTTTTTATTCGTAGGTATTTTGTAGGTAATTGTAAAATTTAGTGACAAAATCATTTCGTCGATAAATTCTGTAGTTAAAGGAATTTTTGTAGTGAAAACCCAAGAAGATTAAATTAGAGTAATGTAATAATGTTGCACATTAGAATAAGGACGATTAAATATTGTACAAATGTGATCGCAATCTTCTTGCTTAGCAAGAAATCTACAGCCATTACTTGACCTAGTCCAATGACCAATCCACTAATATATTAATTCATTAATACCTAGTCCAATGACCAATCCACTAATATATTAATTCATTAATTTTTAATAATGACATCTACTACTCCTCAAGTATTAAATTAGGTTTATAAGAGGTTCAATAGTTGAAATTATTATATATAAATTAGAATATTAGTGGACAAAATTAATGTCGTGGTCAAGAAAAGTAGTTGTTGAACATATTGGCTTAACAGCCAAAATAAAACTATAGTATATACTAAATACTTATAATTACTGTCTTTCTCAATTTTGTCAAGAGGCCACGTTAGTGCACCATCTGATTCTAGTGAAGGCAATTTCACTCGATAGTTTTTTTTTTTTTTTTTATATCGAGATTTCGTATTCACATGGCATTTAGTTCTCCGGTAATCGGCCTGACCCTCAAGAATCGCTGCTCTATGTAAACCGCGAGAATATCTGATGATTCTCATGTCTTAATATCTTCAACTACCGTGCACAAAAAATCATCCGATAAATAATTGCTCCATGTTGACTCCCCCAAATCCAATCGCAGTGATTCCAGGTTTCTCTGCCACGCCAAAGAAACCCTCAATATAAATTCTTAATTGATGCACACGAATGTTGAATTGATCTAATGAAAATGAGCGTGTGAAATAGTATTTTTTTTTTTTTTAAATTATGTTGGTACATGTTCAAAGCTGCGTGCGTGCTAATTCTTACAAAATGAGCTCCACTATTCATATGAGTGTTGACAATTGCAAGATTGATCAATTTCTAATAATGTCGAAACTATGGGTCATCTTTGATAGGTTCGTAAACGGATCAAATAGAATCCAACATAATACCGTTGAAACTTATTTAAATTTCTATTGACCTTCAAAACTTGTGTTTGAATTTGGTTTGATTATTAATTGAGTCGAGTTTGGATGAACTTTAGTCGAGCCAACTAAAAAAAAGGAATCGAGCTCCGAAGTTTTGATAGTTTCATACATATTTTAATGTCTTTAATTTTAACTAATTGAGTAGAGTTTGAACCAAACTTTACATTTTATCGCAAGAAAAAATGTGTTCAATCTTTGTTCGTTCAAGTTCAAACATGCTTTTAACTTTCGATCTCGGTCGAGTATCGAGTAATTTGATTCATTTTTTAGCTCTAACATTGGACATGATTAGAGGGGATCTTAAAGTTTGAAAATATTGTATAAAATCGGTGTTGTAGAAATTGGCCTAGTCGATTTTGTCCAAATCATTTGAAAAAATCGCCTAAATTGAAAATCGGGCCTAGGCGGCAAAAAAATCGCCAAAAAAATTTAGAAAATAGTTACTTTTTCTAGTTGTTGGGCCTGAGTGAGTGCTGGGCTTGCCCGGTCCATACGATTTAATAGATACTATTTTTTTTTTTTTTGAGAAAATTTAATAGATACTATGTTTTCACATATATTTGGTGAAAATTTTACCACAGAGTATATTTATTGTTGCAAGACTGAAACATCTAAATTAAAAACCTCTCTAAAATAGTATTTTTATCCGGTCTCAAATTAGGCCAGTTTAAAAATTATTAATTTCTTTTCTGAAATTATTAATTTCAATAAAGTAATAAGATGATATTTTTTCGTAAGATCCTTATGTAAACCTATAGTCTAACGAATTTGTAACAGAAGCAAAATTATGTACAACAATAAATTAAGTCTTTTCCCAATATGTCATATGTGGGATCGACTATATAAATCATATCACGTCATTGTTTACTGTCAAAAAGCAAAAATATGTACCATAAAAAAATCATATATCCATTAGAATCCCATATAACTCCTTTTATACCAAATTAAACCTATTTAATCACATTCCTTTGCAAACTAGCCACAACTTCATCAAAAGCTACCAAAAAATTTAGAACTTTAATCATGAAAAAAATTAATTTTAAAAAACAAAATTAATTAAAAAAACCATAAAAATAAACAATTATACTACTAAACTTCTCATATTAATGTTGGCCACCTTAGCAAAATTAGACAATCTCTCATATTATTGAAGCTTTGTTTTTGCCTAGACTCCCGATCTTTGAGACCTTAGCCGGCTCCACCACCGTGCCAAGACACACGACGCCACCGATATCACGAGAATCCCGGTCAATACTAAGCAAACAGGCACGAATGAGCCATTGGAGTGGGAAGAAGAACTAGGTTGTCTTGTAACAGGACTAGGATAAAATGGATCAACAGGAGGTTGTGACATTTTTTTTTAATTGAAATTGGGTACAAGTTTTTGGTATTAATTGGCTAGGGGAAAAAAATTGTACGTGTTGTTTGAGTGGAAATAAATTGTTGGGCTTGTAAGGATATATACACAAGATTTTGGTGGCTTGTTTGGATGGTATTGTACAAAATTTATGGTAATAATAAGTTGGTTTATTTGAATTCAAAAAGGAAGGGATTTTTATTTACTAAAAAGACAAGTAATGATATTATTTGCGTACTTTTATTGGTGGTGAAGGGTTGTTTTGGTTGGTTTAGGGAAGCAAATCGAAAGAAAGATTTTGGCTACTTTGGATATTAATTTGATCTGTAAATCTGATGCTTGTATTTTATTGTTAGCAGGTACGGATTCAGAATTTTTTTATAATGTGCAGAAAATAAATATGTATAAAATTAGTTAGATGTAATTTTAATTTGCCTCCAAACTATGCGTGTTTTTTTATATTGCTTACTTAACTTTGAATTGTTCTATTTTACCACCTGGACTTTGAAAATTGTTGCACTTAGCCTATAAATTCCCAATTTACCCCTCATTGTTAGTGGATTGTCTGTAGCTATTACATTTCGAACAATTATTTTGATCAATTTTTTCTCAAGATCTCATCATCTTTAGTCAATATATAAATAATAAATAGTAAATAACAATAAGTTTAATCAATAAACCTAGGCTATGATACCATTTCAAATATTAAAAGAATAACCATATAAGAAATATAGGCTAAGTGCAACAGTTTGAGAAGTTAATATGATAAAGTAGAGGAATTTAAAGTTAAGTAGATAAAGTAGAAAAATTCGCAAAATGGGAGCAAATCTGAATAAAAGGAAAAACAAAAAAGTTAATGGGGCACCAGGCATGTGCACGCCTAACGGGAGTTATGCCTCCGTCTATGATTGGATATAAAAAAAAAAGGGATGAGATCTTTAATTCCAAAATAGTATTTATTACATATATAAAAATTATTTTATTAATTTTCAACCATAAATTGTGAAATTTTATAAGGCAAGTGATAATCGTTAAATAAAGACGTGACATTTATCCATGCTTCGGAATCGAAGATCCCATCGGATAACAAAAATTGTTAAGACAACGTAGCATCCTATAGTGCTATTGTATGATTGTATCCTAAAATACATATATATGGAATGGTCACGGGTAGATTTGTTTGCAAAGCCTTTTTTTGGCTGGGTAGATTATATATTTTCTAGGATCTATTAGTTAATTGAAAAGTTTCTTCATGTTTAAATATAAATACAATTTCATTATGCGTAAATTACAAAACTACTTATTAAGTTTAGCTTAATTACTTAAAGAAACTCATTTTTAAAATTACAAATACGTCATTGAAGTATTACGAATATTGAATATTGTGTTTATTTTACAAATACCTTATCCCTTCAAATAATATTATAATTTGTATATTAAAAAGAAATGTTGATGGGTTATGTGTAATTTTGAAAGATAACTCAATTTTCTTTACAAACATGAAACTTAGGGTTGTAGACGAACATAGCTTTTGACAAACGGCTCATGAACGAACTTGTTAGCGTTCGTTTATGTTCGTTTATTGCTTAACATTTAATTACTCTAACACCCATAAAAGAATAAGTCATGTTTAGTTGAGTAGAACCACACAATCAAGATTTTTGGGTGTTAGAGTTATTAAATATTAAATGACTCACCTCTATAAAAGTTTAAGTTTTTACTGGAATGGTCATTCAATAATTTTAGTTATTATATTTATTTTCATAGTAATTTTTTCCTCAATATTTTCTTTTAAATTTCAAACATATCATTAATTATATAAATAATTGTATCTAATCTTAGTGTGGAATCAATTATTTCCACTGAATAGTTAATGGGACAAAATCCATCCCTTGAGTATATCCAACCAAACTCTAATATATATACAGTACACATGTGAAGAAATAATATATATACAAATATATTAATGCTTTAAATTATCATTACAAATATATTTCGTAGCCCAAATATTAATTTATAGAGGTTTTACTGTATATTAATTCTAAAATTCCCACATTTATTTAGATTTCTTTACTATATTTATGCTTTAAACTATCATTACAAACATAGGATGTGAAAAATAGTCAATTAATTCGAGTACCAAAAAAAAAAAAAACTAAAACCTAACAAATTTGTAATAAAAGCAAAAATATGTATAACAACAACAAACAGCGCCTTCTACCCATTAAGTGTGATCGACTATATGAATCATATCACGTCGTTTCGATAAGAAGCAAAAATATGTAATAAAAGAAAGTCATTTGACAAATAGAATCCCTTACTAACACCTTTTATATCAAATAATCAAAACCAAACTCAACCCCTTAACAATTCACAATCATGTGCAAATCAACCACAACTCCATCAAAAGCTACCAAAGAAATAAGAACTTTAATCATGACAAACATTAATTCAAAAAAACAAACAAACTATAAAAATAAACAACTATAATACTACTAAAACTAATTAATTATCACCAAATCTAACTTCTGGTCTATGTGCACCATCACCATAATCAAATTCTTGAGGCCCACTCTTGAGGCCCTAGGCTGCCGTGGCTTATCTGCCTACCGGCCGCCTTGGGGCGGTGGTACCACCGGCTGCACAACCATCCCAGCACACACGACGCCACAAATATCACGACGATCATGGCCAATAGGCCCAATACTATGAAAGCAGGTCCGAATGAGCCTTTGGAATGGGAAGAACAATTAGGCTTTCTTATGACATGATTAAGATAAACTTGATCAATATGAGGTTGCGACATTCTTTTTTGGTGAAGTAATTGAAATTGGGTACAAGTTTTTGGTATTAATTGGCTAGGGGAAAAAATTGTACGAGTTCTTTGAGTGGAAATAAAGTTTGGGCTTGTAAGGATATATATACAAGATTTGGTGGCCTGTTTGGATGGTATTATACAAAATTTATGGTAATAAATAATAATGTGGGTTTATTTGAATTCAAAAAAGGAAGGGATATTTATTTACTAACAAGACAAGTAATGATATTATTTGCGTACTTTTATTGGTGGTGAAGGGTTTTTTTTTTTGGGTTTAGAGAAGCAGATCGAAAGTAGAGATGGCAGTGGAGGCGGAAATCCTCGTTCCCCGCGGGAATCAGCCCCAAACGGGGCGGGGATTCCCCGAAATTTTCCCCCGTGGGGACGGGAACGGGGAAATTTTTCTCCCCGTTGGTGGGGACTGGGTGGGGATGGGGATCATACTCTCCGACCTGTTTCCCGCGGGAAACCGTATATTAAATATATAATATAATATTTTTTATATATAATATATTATAAATATATCCACATTATTTAATAAAAATGACAAAATATTTAATTTATTTTATTAATGAGTGGTTTATTAGTTTTTATATTATTTATTAATATTAAAAATGATTTAAAAATTACATTTTTGCAAAAATAAATAAATAAATAAAATGGGAGCGGGGATCCCGTGGGACGGGATGGGAGGAAATTTTTCCCGCTTGTCTGGGGACGGGGATGGGGATCGCTCTCCGCCTCCGTCCCGCCTGGTTCACATCCCTAATAGAAAGAAAGATTTTGGCTCCTTTGGATATTAATTTGATCTATAAATCTAATGGGCCTTATATGGGCTTCATATGATCCCATCAAAACTTGAAGATTAATGAAACAACAAAAGCTTTAACACAAGATTGTTTTCAATGGGCTTATTTTCGACCCAAGTTCTATAAGAAAAATTAAATTGAGCCCGGAATGGTAATGGTATAGAACTACTATTGATAACTCATTTATTTAAATAATAATAATTTATTATAATAATAAATCATCTTAATTTTGTTTCGCATTTGGTGATTGATGAAAATTATGATGATTCTAAAGTTTGAGAGAAAGATAATAAAGTTATCTTATCTCTTAAGCCAAAATTAAGAGATATTCTCCTCATCACTTTCTTGTTGTTTTCTGTACTATTTTTTGATTTATTCGTAGAATATGCTCTCTCCACGATATATAACAAAATCAAAGGAAAAATAAAGGGTGTCTTTGGCAAAACAAGTGCTTTTAAAAATGTGTAAATTTTTTGGTGAAACAAAAAAAGTGGAAAAGGAGCAAAAGAGAAGTTATTAAACTAAAAGATAGAGTGATAGATAAAAAGTTTTTGTTCAAATGAAGTTAGAGGTAGTCTCATGTTACTGGTCTAGTAATGATAAGTCACTGTCAGACCATTAGATGGAATCTAAATATTCGCCCAAGGTCAATTGACCTGCATAACTATTAACACCACAACAACAACATCCATTGCCGTTGCTAATACTTTTTATGAAGGTTACTAATACTTTTCCGTAGGACGATTAATACTTTTCGGAAAAATACTAAAATATCTTTAATCGAAATACCTAATATTTTTCAATAAGATTATTCATACATTAGGGGAATACTAATACTAATAATTTTGTGAGATAAAATCAATATTTTTCATGAGGATTCCAAAAAAATTGCTCAAGGGGTTATTAATACTTTTTCGGGAGATTAGTAATACTTTTCCGAGGAACCGCTAATACTTTTCATGGTAAAAACTAATACTTTTTAGAGTTGCCTAATAGACGTCATTGTCTAATACTTTCCAATGAGACAATTAATAAATTTTAGGTGGATTATCGATCTTTATTGAGGGAAAAAATCTATACTTTTCATGAGGGCTACTAAAAATATTGTTCAAGATGACATGATATTTTTCGATTATACTACTAATACTTTTTAGATGTATGACTAATACTTTTCATAGGAAAACTAATACTTTTAATTACCTAATATTACAAAAATGGGACTGTCCAAAGATCCTATGTAATGAGAATATTACAAAAATCAATTTGGTGCATTTAAATTATAATAAAACCCAGGGTTGGGTTGGGTCTGTTTAACGAAAAAGACCCGTTAGATACCTAACCCAAGTTTTTAGCGTCTAATAATTAGATGGATCCACCTTAACAAATCTACCCTACCCGCCCCAACCTAGCGACCCGGTGCCCTAGAGTCATCAATTAGGATCATCCTAGTATTTTTTGGGATGGGTTGTAATATTCCAGGCCTATAAAAATCGGGCTTAAAAAACCTCGACCGTTAGCCCTTAAAAACCGGTCGACTCGGGTTTTTAATGCATTTTCCATTGGTTGAGTCAGATCGATATGAAATTAGCGGTCCGCTCACTATTTGGATTGATCCGATCCAATTTTTCCTTCTTTGGCCCATTAGACCGCTCCCAACACGAGCTTTTTTTATCTTGAAACCCTTCTTTTAAATATAAAAATATTATTGAGGATACAACTTTCCAAAATAACTTTAGACTACTTACATACCACGAGTTTATATTTCAAGTGGATTGCTTAACCCTTTATAAGGGTGTTGACCAGGAGTTCAACCCTCGTATCTTTCAGTTTATTTAAAATTTATCTCAGACCTTCCAACCACTATCCCAACTTATGAAAAAAAACTTTAGACTACTTACAAAACACTCTCAAAAAAAAAAAATCTCTTAATGAATTAGGAAAGAGAATAAAAATAAAGCAAAGGTCAAAACTCAAAAGCACCATCACCCAAAAAAAAAAAAAAAAAGGTCGGTGCAGATTTATTCAGACCTCCATTCAGGCGTTCACACAGTAAAGCACCAACATTAAGCAAAGCATCTTATGCTAATTCTACCACCGCTATCTATACTGAAACCCCAAAACTGAGAAATATTCCGACGTACGAAAGCTATTAATGTCGGCCCCTTTCTTGACTTCTTCAATTGCTTTTGTTAGTCACCAAGAAAAAAAATATAGAAAAATATTGCACTTTATATTCCTTCTATATAAATAGCCCTTCTGAATTTCTGAGCTCTTGTGGGCTTATTTGCTCTGACTTACTTTACCTCAATTAAAATTTGTTTTTTAATTTTATTTTTTACACAGTGATTAATGGAGCTTGAGGGGACTAATGAGGATGCCCTGTATTGTGTTAGTATGATTTTATGCTCTCCAAAAAGGGGTTACCTTATTCGCAACAATGGTGATCAGGTATTTGTGAAAATCGTTGATTTTGTTATTTGTTGTTCGTGATGTTGAGGGTTTATTCTTCGATTGAAGTTCAGGAAAAATATGTATTTGTGGTATTTCGCTTTTGGTCCTTTCAGAGTTATTTTTTTGTGTTTTTAGACTGTAAGAGAGTTGTTGTTATGGATTGCTTATTGTTTTCTTGTTTCAAGGATAAATTCCTGTTTTATTTTCTATGAAAGTTCAGAAAAATCCATGCTTTGGTCATTTGATAGTTTTATTCGTGGGATTGATTATGAGGTTTGACGTATTAATTGTTGAATGATATACACCAAATTAGGGATATATGTTTGCTGGGGTTTGCTACTTGCAATTATTTGTGGTTTACTCGAAAATCTTAACCTTTAGCTCTTAATTTCATATATGTGCTTATGAGAATGATTCTGTCCTAAATTTACAAATTTTTCTACAGGTTTGAGCTCAACTATTTTTCCCCTTAAAAAATATATATAATTTTTATTTAGGGATAATTACAAAAGTGCCCTTGAGTGCCCTTGAGGTTTGACCTAATTACAAAAAAACCCACCTCACTTTCAAAATTACAAATAATACCCCGAGGTGTCATTTTGTCAAGCATTTAAACCCTTCATAAGCAAAAATCATTTCAAAATCCCCATCGTATTCATAAAAATATACAAAAGTTTACCCCTTACTTTAACACTGAATCAAACCCGGGGTACTTTTTGTAATTTTAAAAGTTCAAGTTTGTTTTTTTGTAATTAGGTTAAATCTCAGGGATATATTTTGTAACTATCCCTTTTATTTATTTATTTTCCCATAGAAAAAATGGGGCAAAAGAAATTTGGGGTGCGCCTCGGCCCCCCCTTGGCTCCGTCCCTGTGCTTAAGAGAATGAGAGCCAATACATGATTACATTTTTGATTATGATTGTTTCTCAAATGACCTTCATTTCTCTGTTTTATGGCTGGAAATCTAGTTTAACATGTTTTTCTCTCTGTATACAATTTGGAAACTGTTGACACTGAGGAAAAAGTGTACAACTTATTCATTGCAACTTGTAGTATAATTACATTTGTATAAAGGTTTTGTTATTTTAGAGTTCAATTGGCTTTATTTGGCTAGTGCTATTATATTCACTTGAATTTGCTAAACATTTGTTAAATATTATAGGTTAAAGCCGATAGTTTAAAGGGAAGGATAGTCGGATTGTATTTCTCTGCATCATGGTGCGGTCCGTGCCAACGTTTCACCCCGGATTTGGTGGAGGTTTATAATGAACTTGTGCAAAATAACAAATTCGAGATTGTCTTTGTCTCTGGTGATGAAGATAACGAGTCGTTTGATGCGTATTTCTCTAAGATGCCTTGGCTTGCAGTTCCGTTTTCTGATTCTGAGACACGTGAGGCGCTGGATGAATTGTTCTCCGTCAGTGGAATACCCCATCTCGTAATCCTTGATGAGAATGGGAAATTATTGACTAGCGAAGGAGTACAAGTTATCCAAGAATACGGGTCGGAAGGATACCCTTTTACTTCCAAACGGATTGAAAAACTCAAGGAACAAGAATTAGAAGCTAAGAGGAATCAGTCACTGAAATCCTTGCTGGTTTCCCAATCCAGGGACTATGTGGTTGCAGCTGATGGGAAAAAGGTGATTTTTATTAAGGGATAGTAACAAAAACTACCCCTGAGGTTTGGATTAATTATAGGGATAATTACAAACACACCCATGAGGTTTGGGTTAATTACAAAAAAACCCATAAATATTTTAAAATTACAAAAAAACTCTTCAGGTTTCATTTTTTGTCTTAAATTTAAGGAGGGTAACTGTAATGTTTTTGTAAATGTCAAGTTTTTTTTTTTAAAATGTTTTTGAAAATCACCAGGAAAAATGTAAGACGGCTCAAACCTCAAGGGTTTTTTTGTAATTTTCAAAAAGCTCTGGTGTTTTTTTTTGTAATTAGACCAAACCTCAAGGGTGTTTTTGTAATTTTTCCTTAATTATGAAAGAATCCAGTTATCTTTGAAATTACAAATTACCCCCTTGTGGTATTACATATGTTTGTTTTTGTTTTCCAATCACTCCCTTAATAGGTGCAATTTGTTTAAGGGATAATTACAGAAAGCCCCCTAAGGTTTGGGCTAATTACAAAAAACCAAGAAGTTTTTAAAAATTGTTAAAAAAAACCTAAGGTTTGATTGTGTCTTATATTTAAGGGGGTAACTGGAATATTTTGATAAACTTAAGGGGAGCTTTTGAAATGTTTTTTGCATATAAAGGAAGAAAATGCAAGACAGATCAAAAACCTAAAGGGGGATTTTGTAATTTCCAAACATCTCTCGGTTTTATTATAATTAGCCCAAACCTCATTGTGTTTTTTTTTTGTTAATATCACTTTGTAAAATAGCAACATATGTCAATGTGGTATTTGTAATTTCGAAAGATAATTGGGTTTTTGTGTAATTAGGCTAAACTTTAAGGGTACTATTAGTAATTATCCCTTTTATTAATTCTCATGATATGCATAAAACCATGTTATGTTTGTTTCAGTTTTTTGGTGTAATACTGATAAACTTAATCTTTTACATTATTACGCAAGGTACCCGTTGCTGAGCTGGAAGGTAAGACTGTGGGCTTGTATTTTATTTTGGCTACTTACAACGGATGCCTTGCTTTTAATCCAAAGCTCGTTGAAGTATATAAGACCTTGAGAGAAGAGGGAGAGAATTTTGAGATTGTGATGATACCCCTCGGCAATGACGAAACATCATTCATTGAAGAGTTTGAACGCTTGCCTTGGTTTTCGTTGCCCGTCAAGGATAGATGTTGTTCAAAGCTAGTGAAATATTTTGAACTCGAAAGCCTCCCCACTGTTGTTATAATCGGGCCAGACGGGAAGACGCTTCATTCAAACGTTGCTGAGGACATCGAGGAACATGGCGTAAAGGCGTATCCGTTCACGCCTGAGAAATTCGCTGAGCTTGAAGCGCTAGAAAAGGCGAAGCTTGAAGCACAAACACTTGAATCCATTTTGGTGTCGAACGATTGTGATTTTGTGATTGGAAAAGATGGCATCAAGGTAAACAAGTCTTTGAGTATGTCATTCAGTTCACTCATTAGCTATAGGGATAATTACAAAAAGTACCCTTGAGGTGTGACCTAATTACCAAAAAAACCCAACTTTCGAAATTACAAAAATACCCTTGAACTTTTATTTTGTCTAACATTTACTCCCTTCATAAGCAAAAAAATATTTCAAAATCCCCCCTCATATTTATAAAAGTATTACCGTTTGCCCCTTAATTTTAATATTGAATCAAACCTAAGGGGTTCTTTTTGTAATGTTGATAGTTAGCTGGGTTTTTGTTTGTAATTAGGTCAAACCTCAAGGGTAATTTTTGTAATTAGCCCTTAGTTATTTCGTGTTAGGATAAAGGACAATTACAAAAACTACCCTTAAGGTTTGGTCTAATTAAAAAAAAAAAACCAAATTTCTTTCAAAATTGCAAATACCCCGTGATTTTTGTTTCTATTTTACAAATTGCACCTTCAATAAGGGGGTATTTGTTAATAAAATGCAAACCTCAAGGTTATCTTGTAATTTTAATAATAGTTTTCGTAATCGTCCCTTACTATAATGTGTTATTTCTAACAAGAAGTATTTTCCGAATTTAGATTCCGGTTTCTGATCTCGTCGGAAAAAACATACTGCTCTATTTTTCCGCCCATTGGTGTCCCCGTGCCGTGCTTTCATGCCCAAACTCATACGAGCATATCAAGAAATCAAGAAAGCACAACAACTCTTTAGAAGTTATATTCATCTCCAGTGACAGAGACCAAACATCCTTTGACGATTTCTTCTCAAAGATGCCTGGCTCGCGCTTCCATTTGGCGATAAACGCGAAAAGGAATCTCTAAGCCGACTATTCAAGGTCCGTGGCATCCCAACAGCCGTTGCCATTGACCCAAACGGCAAAACTGTCTCGACTGAAGCTCGTGAACTGATAATGTCCCACGGTGCAGAAGCCTTTCCTTTTACAGCAGAACGTCTCAAGGAGATCGAACAAGAGTACGAGAAAATGGCAGAGGGGTGGCCTGAGAAGGTGAAGTATGAAAACTTCACGAACACGAGCTTGTTCTTACAAAACGCGAGGTTTTTAATTGTGACGGTTGTAGCGAGGAAAGGCGCGTTTGGTCGTACTATTGTGAAGATTGCGATTTCGATCTTCATCCGAAATGCGCTTTAGGTGGTGGAGATGAAGGAAAGAGCCCAGGAGAAGGATGGGTTTGTGATGGAGATACGTGTTATAAGAAATAAAATGTGGTGAGTGTGGACATATTAACTGCAGAAATTACAGAGGTTTGCTATAGTTATGAAAAATAAAGTGTGGAAAAAGTATGGTTATTGCTATTTATGGAGTTAAAGTGTGGTTTTAATGGTGATGATAGGATAATAGGGGTGCATATATAAACATATTGAGGGTGTATTTATGTTTTTATGTTGATATAATACAAAATTATTGTTTATTAATGCGTGTGCATATATATATGTATATCATTTTTTTATTGTGTAATGTTTTGAAATTTTTTAATTGGGTGAATTTAGGTCAATTAGTTTTATTAAATGTTGAAAGTTAATAATCATATTAGTTATAAATTAATCAATTTCCATTTAATAGTAAACACTAAAAGTTCTTCGGAATGTTTATATACCAGTTATACCAATTACGTTTTGGGATAATTATAAGGGATAATTAGAAAAAACTCCCTAAGGTTTGGGCTAATTACAAAAAAAGCCCAAGAGGTTTTTGAAAATTACGAAAAGCCCTTTGTGGTTTGATTGTGTTTTAAGGGGGTAAATTTTATATTTTGATAAACATAAAAGGGTTTTTGAAATAATTTTTTTATATATGATTTTATAATTTCAAAAAATCTCTATAATTTTTTGTAATTAGCCGGACCTCAAGGGTATTTTATAATTATCCCTATAAAATTGAGGTTTGGACTAATTAAAAAAATATAAGTTTTTTAAAGTACCGAAAAAAAAAAAAATTTAGAAATTTGATTCATAAGCAAAAAAATATTACAAAAATATCATGATATTTATAGAAATATTTTAGTTACCCCTTAGAATTAAGACATAATCAAATTTAAGGTTTTTTTTTTTAATTTTGAAATATTTGGATTTTTGTAATAACACACTCACTTTTAAAATATGAGAAACCTAACACTCTCTTAAATGAGAAAATATAGTTCAGGAGAAATAAAAGAATACCAAATGCTATCACTTTGCTTCAGTTATGATAGATTTGCTTCTGATACATTTTTCATGAGATTTGGATGCTATTATAGACTAGCTTTAGCCTTAACCATAATCTTTAATTAGCTGGCAAGCAAAGAAGAAAAATGGTGTGATTTCATGCAAAAACTCTTCATCAATATTTGATAAAAATAAAACCCACTAGGTACTATGATTAGCAAATGTTCAACATTTGCCAACCCTCCTAATGATTCACCTACCAAACCTAATAAAAATGACTTTTCCGTCAAATTGCTCGAAGGGATTATTCAAGATGGTGAAGATTTAATTGTTAACTCATCTTGAATAACATCGTCGGTGTATGCACATGAGTTTGATTTGGGGAAAGATCAACTTTTATTATTATATTTGTGTATATGTATGGTCAATAATGTATATGTAGTATTTTAGTTTTACTATTTTTTTACCCAAATTATTGATGAATAACATTTGGTTGTACATCATACCTTTAAGTTTGAATAAACTAGTGTTTCTTGACCATTTAGAATTTAGTTATGTATTTTGAAAATTTAATTTCCTACGAATATTGATGCCATTTTTTGATATAATGATAATATATTTTATAAACAAAAAGGGATAATTACAAAAGACCCCTAAGGTTTGGCCTAATTACAAATAACCTGACATGTTTTAAAATTACAAAAGACTCTTCATGTTTGATTTGTCTTAAATTTAAGGGGTCCGGTAACATCAATATTTTTAGAAATATCAAGGGGATTTTTCAAATATCTTTTGCTTATTAAAGAGGAAACTGTAAGACAAATCAAAACTCAAGGGATTTTTTTTTAATTTTCAAAAATATTTGGGTTTCTTTGTAAATAGCCTGAACCTCCCTTTTGTAATTATCCCCCAAAAAAATGACACTAAAAAAAAAAATGACACTACCTTTTACAATCTGACATACAAACATGTCCAGATACATTCAATGTAACAGTGAAAAATCGAGCGCCCGAATTTTATCCAGAAGCCTCCATTTTTTAAGTTCTAAAGTGGGTATAAATAGGCTCAAAAATCAAGTCTTTTCCACGCAAAAAGACTTTTTTTTTATCAAGTTTTTTCTATACATTCTTAAAAATGAAGGCTTGGAGTTACAGTGAGTATGGGGGTGTTGAGGTTTTGAAGCTTGACAATAATGTTGCGGTGCCTGAAGTGAAAGATGACGAGGTTTTGATTAAGGTTGTCGCAGCTGCTCTTAACCCAGTTGATTTCAAGAGGAGATTTGGGTTTTTCAAGGCCACTGATTCATCTTTTCCTGTAAGTTCTCATTATCCTTTTTTTACTTTTTTTTTGTTTCTTGATAATTCTTTTTGTATCTCTAAGTTTCATTTAATTGCTAAAAAAAAAATGGAAGTTAATTTTTAAATTCATTGTTTGACCCTGAGGTTTGATTCAGTGTGGTCCTTTTGGAGCTGTAAATTGTCAATATTTTGAAGGGATAATTACAAAAACATTTAAGGTTTGGGCTAATATACATATAAAAAAGTGATTCTTTGAAAATTACAAAAAAAACCGTCATCTTTTGTTTTAGTTTTTATTTTTGGGATAATTACACAAAATATTTACAAAAAAAACCAGATATTTGCAAAAATATTACAGGTTTGATTATTCTTCAATTTAAGTACAAAACAAAATCAAAATTTTTTTGATATTTATAAAATTGAAACATTTACCTGGGTTTTGTAATTAACCCAAACCTAAACCTGGGTGCTTTTTGTAATTAGCCCATATTTTTATGAATATCAAAAGGGGTTTTTGAAATATTTTTTTTATTATTGGCTTCATTTAATCAAAATTTAAAAAGCTTGTGGTATCTTTGTAATTTTGAAAGTTAGGTGGTTTTTTTAATTAAAGGTCAAACCTCAAGTGGTATTTTAAATTTTCATTTCTTCAAATTTCTGTTATTTATTGCTAACTAAAATAAGATTTTTTTTTTTTTCTTATTGTTTGGATTCTTGAATTGTTGATTTTTCTTTTCCAAACACTTTAATTTTGATTTCTTGTTTTGTGATGTTTTTATAATCTTAGCCCTTCAAGAATTATCGAAATTTATTGAGAATGAAACTGATAATCAGATGGGAATTTGTTGTAATCAAAGTTAGTGATAAATAAAGGAGTCATTTTGCTAATGCAAATAAAAAGTGATTATCAGCTTTTAGTTTTATTGTTTGTAAATGTTCCATTATTATTTTGTTTTTTTATGCTTCATAGTTCATTCTTGGTATTTTTGTAAATAAAAGAAGTGTATTTTTAACATCTTCATCCTCGAATTTGAAAAGTATAACATTAACTACTAATAATAAGATTGTTGTTTTTGTGTTTCTATGAAATTCTGTTTTTTTTATCCAAACACTTTAACTTTGGTTTTTCAATTTAGTGAGTGTTTGCCAATGTAAATTTCATGGAAACATTTTGGAGGATAATGTTTTAGAAGCTCAAAATTGATTTAAGTTAAAATAGAGTGTTTGGTGGATAAATAGTATAAGTGTTTTGTATGTGTGTACAAGTTGAAAAGAAGCAAAAATCTAAACAACATTCCTTGCTTTTATATTTTGATTAAATTAAAAGAGAGCGTTTGTTGGATAAATTGTAAAAATTTTATTTGTGTGTATTAGTAAAACTCAAATCTAAAAATTTGGGGAAAAAAGATGAATTTTTAGATTTTGATTAAATGTAGATAAAAAAAATTAGGATTTGCAAAATATTGATTTTTATTTTGATTGAAAAGAGAATGTTTTTTGGGATAATTACAAAAACACCCCTAAGGTTTGGGCTTTTATATGAAAAAATGTGAGTGATTTTGAAAATTACAAAAAGTCCCTGAAAGTTTGTAGTATAATTTACATTTTTCCCGTGATTTTCAAAATATTTTATAAAAAAAAAAAATACACGACATTTGCAAATTTTTATTACAATCATTCTAATTCTAAATTTTAAACTAATCGAAACTATCATCATCACATTTTCATCTTTTTGTAATTTTGAAAATCCATTCTCATTTTTATAAAATAAAAGTTTCAAACCTCATGGTGTTTTTGTAATTATCCCTCTTATTTTTTTGTGTGTGATTTGCAAACACTCCCTTTTTTTCAAACACTATTTACTTACGATTCTCAACTAATTTTAGTTTTGTTACTAAAATAAATCAGTTCTTCTAAAAAAAGTGGTGTTCGCAAAACACTACCAATCACTTCTTTTCATGAATTGGTAATTTTACAAGCACATATAGTGCCTATCCAAATGCCAACTTGTAAATTTCACTTATAAAACTTTTCAGATTGTTCCTGGTCATGATGTTGCTGGAGTGGTGGTCAAAGTTGGGAGTAAAGTGAAGGAATTTAAGGAAGGAGATGAAGTGTATGGAGATATCATTGAAAAAGCAGTGGATGAGCCAAAACAGATTGGTTCTTTAGCTGAGTACACAACTGCTCCGGAGAAACTATTGGCTTTAAAGCCAAAGAATCTCGATTTTGTGCAAGCTGCTTCTCTTCCTCTTGCAATTGAGACAGCTTATGAAGGTCTTGAAAAAGCTGGCTTTTCCGAGGGCAAATCTATACTTGTCCTCGGAGGAGCCGGTGGGGTTGGATCCCTGGTGATTCAGGTAAAACTTCTATAGTACTAACAATCTTTTGATTATTAACTATTTTTTGTTAAAGCAACCACGTGCTCCCTAAGTTCAAAATGACTCTTTTGAGGTTTAAAAATTTTAATTTGGGATAATTACAAAACACCCATTTCAAGTTTTTTATAATTACAAAAATCCATAGATATTTTAAAATTACAAAAACCTCATCATAGTTTGATTTTGCCTTTTAAATTTATCAAGTTTAGTTTAATTGTAATATTTCAAAATGTACAAACACTTTTTAAATTTTTTCTTTCTATGTTCATGAATTTCATAACACCTTTAATTTGGGATAATTACAAAAACATCCTCAAAGGTTTGGTCCAACCTTTTACAAAATTTTGAAAAAGATATTTTTTAAAATTAGGCCAAAAACCCCAATGTTTGAACAACAGTGCAAGTCAAATTTTGATTGAATTGTATCTGTTATTTCACAAATGTGAGTTTTTTTTGAGTTTTTTTTTCTAAGATAGGTTGAATGACAGAGATGTAACAACTTTAATTTGTTATATTTACAAAAACAGGGATAAGGTTTGGTCCAATTACAAATAAAATCCGGAGATATTTTAAAATTACAAAAAAACCCCATCCCTTAATTTAATTTTTAATGAGAAGAGATCTGGTTCATGTAAAATTACTAACCAAGATCATTTTGTTACTGCAGCTTGCAAAACAGGTTTTGGTGCTTCAAAGATCGCCGCTACTTCGAGCACAGCAAAGTTGGATTTTGTGAAAAGCTTGGGTGCTGATTTGGCTATTGACTACACCAAGGAGAAATTTGAGGATCTCCCAGAGAAATTTGATCTAGTTTATGATGCTGTCGGTAAGATAACAACCCGATCGTCGCCTTGTTAGAACTCCGGTTATCATAGCATTATGACTCTTGATGGTGTTGATCATGGATGTACCTAGCTAAGGATAAGTGCACATCGATAATAACATGCATCATCAGCTAACATAACATGTAAAGAGGTGCAACTTGTATAAAAAAAAATGTCAAGTGGTTATTTTTGCAATTTTGGGAAGTAGTGGTTTTTCTGTATTTAGACTAAAAGTTAATGGGTAGTATTTGTCAGGGATAATTACAAAAACACCCCTGAGGTTTGGGCTAATTAAAAAAAACAGAGATTTTTGAAAATTACAAAAAAACCTTGAGATTTGATTGTCTTACATTTTCCCCTTCATCAAAAAATATAAAAACCTGATATTTATAAAAATAAAAAACATATCAAAAACCCCTGATATTTATAAAAATACTGTTTTTTTTTATAGTTACCCCATTAAATTTAATTACATAATCAAACATGAAGGGATAATTTTTGTAATTTTGAAACATCTCTTACAAAAACCCCATCAAATTTTTTTGTAATTATTTTTATAAATCTCAGGGGTGTTTTGTAATTATCCCTATTTGTAATTCTCAAAAAATCTCGAATTAGCCCAACCATTATGTAAATATTTTCGTGTACGCATGTCCTCGGTATGTCTAGCTCATTGATTCTCAACATGGTATATGACTTTATTACATGTTCGGATTTTGTTTAAATGTCGACAGGGCAATGCGATAGGGCCGTGAAGGTAGTGAAGGAAGGTGGTAGTGTAAGTCATAGCCGGTGCTGTCACGCCGCCCGGTTTTAGATTCGTGGTCACTTCCAATGGAGAATTCTTAAAGAAGCTAAATCCGTATCTGGAGAGTGGCAAGGTGAAGCCGGTGCTTGATCCGAAAGGGCCATTCCCTTTTGACAAGGTTAATGAAGCTTTCTCGTATCTGGAAACGAATCGAGCTACTGGAAAGGTGGTCATATATCCAATTCCTTAGAGGTAAGCTTTGTATTGCATCATTTAGATGAATGACAGGTGTCCATGCATTGAAATAATCGACAACACGTGTTTATCTTATAGACACGTGTCATTCATCCAATAAAATGGAATAGAAAATTTGGATCCGAGATTGGGATTAGTATATCTATGTGGAGTGTTTTGATGAATAATTATGGTACATCTTTGTAATTAGTAGTTGTACTGTTTCAAGTATAGTTTGGTGATAACTATATTTGCTAATGTAAATAGAATAAGAGTTGAAAAAGTGATGTTGGGATAAAGAATAAACAGCTGTACTATATTATGGATAAATTGTGCCAGTATTATATGGATTATCATATATGAAATTATCTACAGAATTTAGTTTTGATTATTACACTACAAGAAAAAAATGTAGGTAAAATCGTTAGGTGTAAAATCATTGTAAGTAAATATTTATCTATAAAATCTAAAATTGTTGGTAAATTACTACAATATTTCTGTCAGTAAATTTAAAAATTGTCGGTGACCTGTTGGTAATTTGTTAGTATAATTTAAGGAAAAACAATATTTTTGAAAAATTATGGGATATGTTGGTAATTTGTTACTATAAAAAAAAAGATTTTTCTGCAACTGAAAAATTTAGTGACAGATCTATTTATGTCGGTAATTTTGTCGATAAACTGAAATTTTCTTGTGTGTGTTATGCCACAAATTGAACTCTGAAAAAACCAAATTCGATGCAACTTTAAATTAACAACATGATCATTGTACCTTTACAGACCCAACATAAAACCAAGTAAACTTAATTTGACCACAAATTAACATTTCTCTTTACATAATTGATTGAATCTATTAAATTATTACAACCTTAACTAAAACTCATTTTAGAGGATGTTTTAGATTCTAAGTCCCATAGCTCAAAAGAGCCCTTAACAAAATCATAATGTGCTCCCTTCAACAAAAGTGATTTGTTCAACACAGCTTCCCTCACAAATGGATAGCTTAGCAAATTCCCTAGTGATATATTCACAGCTTCCTGTTTGACACAAATTAGTATTTGAACATCATGAGGAAGATCAAGATGTGTTAAATAATCAATTAGTTTTAGAATTTACAAAATACCCCCGTAAAGTATTATAAATGTCCCTTAAGATTTGTATTTATCCTAGAGATATTTACAAAAACTTTCCTGAGGTTCGGACTAATTACCAAAAAAAACAAAGATTTTTGAAATTACAAAAAGCCCCTTGAATTTTGATTCGTCTTACATTTTCCTCCTTTCTAAGCACAAATATTTTCAAAAAAAAAATCTGATATTTCTAAAGTTATTACAGTTACCCCTTAAATTTAAGACATAATCAAACTTGAGGGGGTTTTTTTGTAATATTCAAAACATGTTTCTTTTTTTTGTAAGGGGTCTTTTGTAGCTATCCCTTTATCTAACAAACCCTTCCTCTTGAGGTTCAATTTTCAATTTGTAAGATAAAAACAAATGTCAAGGACAGAGGCGGAGCAGGGTTTGGCCCTTTTTTAAAAAAATGTGAATTTTTTTTTTGTTATAATTTGATGAAAACAAATGTCCTATTAAATCGTCTGGCGCTCCGCCCTTGGTCAAGGGGTACGTATATGTAATTTTGAAAGATAACTGTTTTTGTTTTCTTGTAATTTGGCTAAACCTTAGGGGTAGTTTTTGCAATTAACTCTAGTTAAGAATAATTTACCTTCTCGAGCTGCCTGCATTGTTCATTGAAATCTAAGTTGCTGCATTCTGTTTGCACCTTGGCCTTAGCAGCTTTGCATATCTTGACCCAATCTTCTATAAAATCACTACTCATTTGGAATAGAAAGAAAATTATGAATACTTTGATTACATAATTCACAAATAAATAATCTGATACTAATTTTCTCACATAAAAGTGTGAATTCTAAAAGTTTTTTTCCCCAAATCTTAAGAAGATATCAATTGTCTTATTGTAAATGATAAAAAATAATGACCAATAAAATGATAAAATAAGAAGCTAATAAATTACATCACTAATTTCATCGATAAAATAATAGCTAATAAATTAAGTTATTCAGACAAAATATCAATTTTTACACTAAAAATTGCAATCCGACCGTCTTACAAGACATCTGCTAAATTAATACACATACCTTTGAGTGGCGCCATCATCTGGAATAGACATGAGGCCCTTTATGCCTCCACAACAGCTGTGACCAATAACCAATATATTTTCCACCTGTAATTTTTAGAAAATATTAATGAAAAGGAAAATAAGGAAAAATAATGTAATTTATAGTTAATTTCTGGTAAATAAAATAAATATTCCAGTTACCATCCCACATTTCTTTATTCTTTTCTAAAAAAAAAAAAGCAATGATATAGATTAATATAATCACCTTCAGATGTAATACTGCATATTCAATGGCAGCCCCCATTCCCGAATATTTCGTCTACAATACACAAAAAAATTAAAATCAAATCAACATGATTTTAAAAAAAAATAAATGCCTTCAAATTTTGACCCAAAAACATTTTAAATGATTAAATCCACCTTTATGAAACAGTTTTGGAGTTTTAATGTTGTTAATTACCTTGTCAAATGGTGGAACCATGTTGGCAATATTTCTGACCATAAAAGCCTCCCCTGGTTGAAAATTCAGGATATGGGAAGGGCATACTCGGGAATCGGAGCATGCAAACACCAAAAACTGCACGTAATTAAATTTATATATAATTAGCTTCAGTAATTAAATTAAGATTAAATTATTTGTAAAAAAAAAAGTTTATAATTAAGGGAAAATGAATCTAAACGTACCTTTGGGGTTTGGCCTTTTTGTAAGCTTAGCATACAAAGCACCTTTGGGGTCCTTCCTATAATTTAAAAAAAAGCATGTATTAGTTAGTGCATATTGATCAGCTCTAGCCCCTAATGGTTTTAACTAGAGTTGTCAAATTGTCCAGGCTGGGTCAGCCGGTGGTAGCTCGTCGAAATAAAAGGGAAATTGTGTTGGGCCAGACCAAATAATGATTGGTCCGTAATTTTTAGTCCAACTCAGCCCATTAAAAAATAACTAAATTAGTTGAGCCGACTCAATCAACCCAGTGTTTGGCCAAATAGCCAGTTCATTTCGGGACTCTAAAATTATAGTCCGGGCCCGACTAGTTTTTGACAACTCCAACTCTAACTTATAAAATATAAATTATACAATCTAAAATTATAATAATAAATCCAAACAAAACCCAACCCAACCAAAGGATAATAATATGGGCATCTCCCAGAATCTAGCATATTTTTGATCTCCCAGAATCTAGCACTTTTCTGATGCACCGAGTACGAAACTTAAGTGAATATTTAAAATTTAACAAGTACTTACTCGTATTTCTCTTTCTTGAAATGATCGAACCCGGTTCTTATCCTCTCAACCGGGTCATAGACCGGCTTCCCGTCCAGCCCCTTGACAACTCTGCTATCAACTGCCTCAGCTTTGCGGCGGCAGCCGCCTTCAGCTCACCTTTGTCACTGTAGTTCCCCAAAGAAAAGTATATATATATATCATATATATATCTTTTTAGAGAAAAGTAAAACTAGCAAATATGATCACACACATTTCATGATCATTGATCGAAAAAGGTCAGAAAAACATTTTGAGCTATTAGAAACTATTGTCTTAACTAAATGGTGAATATCTTTGAGGTAAATGACACGGGCGACATCATCATCAATATGTCATTCATCCAACATATGGAATACCTAAGAAGCTTCAAGACCTGCAATGGAATAAGAGATCTTTCTTCACGTTTGTCACATGCACATAATCGTGGGCCCAAAAAGTCAACACAATTGAAAATTTTTTTAAGAAGTTGAGTTTAATGATTTGCGATCACTTGAAAAAAAAGTGATTTTCAGCTTTTTAACAAGAAAAAAAAAATATATCTATTTTTAGTGTTTTCAAATCTCAATTTTTTGGTGATATTGTTTCATTTAATCTTAAAATTAAGTCTATTTAGATTTCCTGATTCTAGTTCTAGTTTGATTTTTACAAATAAATAAATATTTTTTTTTTTTTCACCAAACACTCTAAACTTTTAATTCTATTAATACAATAAATCACTTTATCTAAAGGATAAGTTTTTACAAACTCCTAGTCCCTATGATGTGGTCTAAAAATTGTGAAAATGACCGAAAAACATTTTTGAGCTATTAGAAACTGTCAGTAACTAAATGGTGAAAATGCCGAGGAAAAAGGCAAAAAGGAAAATCAATAAAAATGGAGTATGACAAAAAGTTATACCTATTTTATTATTGCAGACCTGCAATGGCTTCCTCGCATGTGTCCTTTCCCATTTCCTCTGTCTGCAGACATGCACATAAACATAATCAAAATAAAAAGTTTTTTTTAAAAAAAAGTTTCAGTTTTAATCTAATTAATTGAAGCTTTAACGAGTTATGATCTTTCTAAAAACTAAAATATGAAAGTTGGTAATAACGAGAAAAAACATTTAACATACACGGAATGAAACCAGATATTTTTCGGTGAGAAGCTGAAGAAGCTAGCTTAGTATATTTTGTCTTAAAGTTAAGTCTATATATGGTTCCTGTTTTATAATATGAGCTTATTATGGTTTATTTTTATTTTTATTCTTTGTTTTACTGAAATCAACTTACTATGGTTTAGTTAAGGGAAAATGGATGGGTAATAAATTAAACCATGGTTACCTCATTAGAAACTTTCAGATTTTTCAATATTAGAGTACTACTTTTTTTTTTTTTTTTTTTTGAGGGGATAGAGTACTACTTTAAGATATGTATATGTTGTTCAATTCTAGCTTGGGCGTTCAGATGGATAAGTCAAACGAAGATAAATTTCAAATGGCCCCATTTGCAAATATATCATATATTATTATTTTATTATTGATATATAATAATTAAGTTATTATAAATAGTATTTCCATATGTGGTCCAAGTCTTTGAAATTGGTCAATCCATATCAACCACTAGTTCACTTTCCAAATTATTCTTATTTCTTCTTCGTAGATTAAAATATAATTGTGATTCACATATAATTGCTAAAAAGAGATTTTATTAACTCAACATATTAATTATTATTTAATACATTAAATAATTCTATATTTTCAAATGAATGCGAGGAAAATACTTCATAAATAACAGAAACTGTGTTAAAAGAGGATAGCATTACAGAATGGACCAAAGGTCCACTTAAAGTGAACTATTTCAATAAATAAAGCTTATTTAATTTACTATTATTGACACATTCACAATTGAATACAATTCAGCATATGTAACAAAGATAGTATATAATTACCACAGGTTTGCGGGTGCAGCATAACATCATGCATTTCTTGAATTTTCCAGCCATACCAATTTCTCTCCAAACTTAATGCTCCTGTCTCCAATTAATAGCTAAAATATTACTACCAAAATAAATTAAAGTTCCAAGAAATATATACAAACATAAAATTTAAGAAAATATGTACAAAAAAAAAGGTACCTAATGCTATAATCTGGGAGTTGCTTTTTTTCACTTAGCAGAACCAGAGAAAAGGGGAGGGGCTATTTTCTTTATATGGGACTGACCAAAAAGAATGTTTAGTTTGGTGTGGGGTTTGTGAAAAAACATAATATATATTTGAATTTGGGAGGATTTAAGTAGAGACAAAATGAAAGGATTGGGATTGTGACTCTGAATGCTGAGATGTGGATGAAAAAGGATAACAAAGTGATGTGTAAAAGAACTGTTTGTGGTCACAGTTTGTAGATGGTGAGAATATATCACAAGCTACATATCACAATTTCCAATCTGACTGGTTTACATTATAACTTTTAGGCCACATACTATGTGAATTCCACACACACACACACTACAAAATTTTATATATTATATATTTAACATCTCTTCTGCATTAGACACATAAAATAAAAACCTTGTCATTTTTCATTGTCACACGTCTCACGAACGATGTCATCTGAAGCACTAGTCTTTCTAATATCGCAAATATTCTTCAGTTGCATTTGGATGGAAGGATTTGGATTTCACGAGAGAATTTCAAATGACTCCATTGAACATGAATTTGAAATTCACCACAATTATTCGAAAATTGGTTCAAAGTGGAAGCCTAAGGATTTGAACACTGGAGTCCATTGTATTTGTTATTGGGGATATCACAAGAACCCCTCTGAGATTTGGAGTATTTACGAGAAAACTCGGAGAAGTTTCAAAATTAAAAAAAAAAAAAAATCTTGAGGTTTGATTCCGTCTTAAATATACGGAGCAATTATAATATTTTTATAAATTTAAGGGGACATTTGAAATGTTCTTTGTTTATGAAAGGAGTAAAATATAATACAGTATCAACCTAATGGGGTTTTCTAATTTTGAAATTTCTCTTGGTTTTTTGTAAATACCCCAAACCTAAGGATTCTTTTGTAATTATCACTTGTTATTATGAATTAGAAATATCCGTTCTTCTGACTAAATGAACTCAAGAGTTTTGTTAAACACCAGTAAGGTGTTGGGTTTTGGGCCATTGCAAACTCATGGATACTTAAGTTGCAATCTGTATTTTCATAAAAGCATGCTATTTAAATTTAAGGATAATTACAAAAAACACCCTGAGGTTGAAGATATAAGCGTAATTCTATGACTTTATCTACCATTCTACTTCAGCCATGGTGATGGTCAATCACAATTTTTGTAATGATAAAAACAAGGCCCATTTGTCGATTTTATATTAACCTTCTCGCAATCTTGTAGCATCATCAACTGGGCCTTTAGTCAGTCCATCCGGGCCTTACTCAAGTCTTGGCCTCCCCCATTAGACCTATACCCACCAATAGGCCCAATACCTTAGGGATACTTTGATACTTTCCTATCCTATCCAAGCAGCTTGATAATTTTCTTCATTCTTGTGTCCATTATACAATCCTCCATTCTTGTTACCCTTCACAAAGCTATGTAAATATACAAGTCTTTCATCAAGAATTCTCCAAGATTTACATCTTATTTCTGTTCATATTCTTTTCTACAATATTCAAGATGGTATCAGAGTCTTATGCTCCTATACGCAGCAAATGAAAAATCCTATAATTTAGAGAGAAAAAAATTATTTTGTAGGTATTTTGTAGATAAATGTAAAATTTAGAGTGGTAAACTGAAATTTTCTTATAGTGATGGGTGTTTAATTAATTATATTGATGTAATAAACTAATATCATAATAAATGTTTATAATATCGTGTATATTTATAAGGGATAATTACTAAAAATTAATTAATTTATTTGGTTTGATTTCTTTGATGCTTTTTAATTAAAAAATTTTGTTTATTAATCTAAGTTTATCAAAATTTTAAAAAATAATTTATTGAGGTTTGATTTAATATAAAAATTAAATAACTAAAACCATGTTACAAATGATTTTATAAATATGAAAAAGTTTGAGTAGAAGAAAATTTTTTTGCTTATGAAGGGTTAAATGTTAAACAAAATAAAACCAAATTTGGTGTGATGTTTAAGTTGGGGGTATTTTTGTAATTTCAAAAGTTTTAGCTTGGATTTTTTTTTTTGTAATTAAGTCAAAAAAAATATCTTTGATTTTGTAGGTATTTTTGATAAATTAACCCTACCGAATTTTTTATAATGGCGATGGGTGTTTTTGAAAGATAATTGGAGTATTTTATAAAATAGTTTAAATCTCATTGATTTGTAATTTACCCTCTATTGTAAAAATCCTTGTCTATCCCCGATTATCCCCTTTAGGTGCTGCAGCCCCTTATCCGTCTACGTTTTTTTTTTCCGACTAGCCCCACCAAATTCCACTCTGGCCCCGCCTTTAACCCCGCCCGCTGCAGCGCTAGCTGGCTCAACCCGACGTCCGACTAACACGTATCGCTTTTTATAACATTGATTATTTACCTAATTATTTTGATATCACAAATTTTAAGGCACAATTCTATGTAATATCAAAAGCATGACATAAAATTGATGCCTTTTCTACATAATTGTAACAAAAATCCTATTTTTAAGAAGATCACACAACTCAACCCCACCATTTCCCCCTCTAAATACTAACTCCAACCAAAAACCTATCCACCAACTTTCTTTCAGTAAAAAAATGAACTCCTCCATTGTCGTCCTCCTCCTCTTCACCACCTTGAACTCTGTCCCATTTTTGAATGTAAACATCTAATTATCCTTAATTAATCATTAAACACAACAATTTATTTCATTTTATTGTATTCTATAATCGTTAATCATCCTTCAGAGTGCATGTGTAATTTAAAATAATGTACGTATTACCTTAATGCAGGTGGTGGTCGCCGTCGCCGGCGACGGAGAAAATCCATTTACTCGGAGGGGGTATCTAATCCGTTACTGGAACAAACAAATCTCCAACGACTTGCCGAAGCCATCGTTCTTGCTAGACAAAGCTTCGCCGCTAACCGCCGCGCAATTCGCCGTTTTCTCAAAACTCGCCGACGATCTAAACACGCTTTCCGATCATCTCCCCGATTTTTGCAACCAAGCAAATCTCCTCTGTTTTCCCGATTTATCGCCCAGCCTGGAAAAACACGTGGACATCGTCAATTTCATCTCGTATCGTAATAAGAATTTCACAAACTACGGCTCGGATCGGATCGGCGGAGCCGATTCATTCGAAAACTACTCCGACGGAGAAAACGTCGTTTCGGACAATTTCCGCCGCTACAGCCGAGACTCAATCGGTCACGGCGAGAAGTTCACCGGCTACGCCGCGGCGGTGAATGTGCCGGACCAGAGCTTCAACGGCTACGGCACCACCTCCACCGGCGGCGAAGGAAAATTCAGCAACTATAACGGCGAAGTTAACGTGCCGAATCTCCGTTTCACCGCCTACTCGATAACGATAACACCAACGGCCGCAAACAAACTTTCACCGAATACACCAAAGACGCCAACTCCGGCGACCAGAAATTCACCAGCTACGGCAAAAACAGCAACGGCGCAAAAAACGAATTCACAAATTACGCCAAAAATTCCAACGTGATGAGCTCGATTTTCACGAATTACGGAGAAACTGGAAACGGCGGCAACGATACTTTCACTTCGTACGGGGACGACACGAACGTCCCCGAAAATACCTACAAAAATTACGGCGCTGAATCGAACGGCGCCGTCGAGAAATTCACCAGTTACAGGAGCGATTCCACTGTCGGAGACGACGAATTCCAATCCTACGGCAAGAAATCGAACGCCGCCGCCGTGGATTTCGAGAATTACGGCCAATCTGGCAGCGATGGCGGTTCTAGGTTTTCTGGTTACGGCATAGACGCCATTGGTCAAACCGTTGACTTCAAGCTTTACAATCCGAACACCACTTTCAAATCCTACGCCAAAGAAGGTATCACATTTGCTAATTACAGTAACCAGAGCTCATCCATGGCGGCCAAATTAGCAGAGAAGGGCAAAATGGTAAATAAGTGGGTTGTAGAGCCAGGGAAATTTTTCAGGGAGAAAATGTTGAAGAAAGGTAATATCATACCTATGCCTGACATCCGCGATAAAATGCCCAAAAGGTCATTTTTGCCCCGGGTGATAATCTCCAAATTACCCTTCTCCACTTCGGATATTAACAAACTCAAGAACTTTTTCCATGCTGGAGACGACGTCAGCATGGAAAAAATCTTGGTCAACTCGTTGACCGAATGCGAGCGAAAACCAAGCCGTGACGAGACGAAGCGGTGTGCCGCCTCGATCGAGGACATGATCGACTTCGCCACAACGGTGCTAGGGCGGGACGTGGCAGTCCGGACCACCGAGAATACGCGGGGGTATAATGGTAATATCATGATAGGGGAAGTCGAAGGGGTCAACGGTGGGAATGTGACCAAATCAGTGTCTTGTCATCAGAGCCTATTTCCTTATTTACTGTACTATTGCCATTCGGTTCCAAAAGTCCGGGTCTACGAAGCGGATCTTTTGGATCCGAATTCGAAGGCGAAAATCAACCGTGGGGTTGCTATTTGTCATTTGGATACCGGGTCTTGGAGCCCGGGTCATGGAGCGTTTGTTGCGTTGGGTTCGGGACCCGGGTTGATTGAGGTGTGCCATTGGATATTTGAGAATGATATGACTTGGACGATAGCAGATTGACGGGTTTGGATCGGGGCCCCGTTTTGTAGAGTTTGGAGTTGAACCGGTTGTGTGTTGACAAATTGAGGTGAACCATGGTTCGACTTTATAATTAAATTGTTTTGTATTTTAAAAAAGCTAATTATAAATATAAAAATCGATTGTTTTTCTGTCATTTCTATGGTACTTATATTTCTGTAATTAGGCTCCATTTGGTTGCATTTGTGGAATATACGTGGGTTTATTAATGATATGTTTAGTTGAAGAAGGCGCCTTATTTATAATGGATTCTCCAATGGTCGTGTTTGGATAAATATTGGACCCAAACAATGGGATAGATGTCTTTGATCCCACCTTGGAGGTGGAACATGTTATCACTAGAGCTGCCTGGCCTGGCCCGGCCCTTTTTTTAGAAAAAAATGGGACCAGACTAGCCAACAGTAGGCGTGCCACTGATTTTGGAGCCTAGTCACAGCCCAATCAATGAAAATGCACTAAAAGTACCGGGCCGACCCAGTTTTTGGACCTGTTGGGCCGGGCTTTGAGGCCCGACTTTTGCGCTTGGAGAATTACAGCCCAGTAAAGATATCGGGCTGGTGGCCACCCACCATGCCGAGCCAAAATTGACAGCTCTATGCATGCATGCTTGATAAAAAACCGGTCTTGCCCCTATCATGAGGTGAACCAAACAGAATAATACTAAGGAAATAGTGTGAAGTGATGCAATATCACCCCCAAGAGGCCAAGAAGGCAACCAAACGTAGCCTTACAGGCTTACAGTAAAGTAATTGTACTCCTTCCTTGGGCCTTTTCGTATTATACCGTAGCATATACAACTTCAGATTTTGAATTATTTTTCTTATTTCTTCACTAATATTTCATTGTCTTGGAAATCTCCACCCAAAGCTTAAATGATCTTTCAGAAACTATCAACTGCTAAAGAAAAGCAGCACAAGTAAAGAGCAAAAACTGAAGAACCAAATAAAGCAAAAAGCATTTCTCACTAAATCTAAAGAATTCTGCATTTAGAATTTCATAGTAACAATATACTGTCATGAAAATGAGCTTTTAAGCCCCAAATTACAAAGTTAAATCCAACATGTAAAATCCACCAACATCATAAAGCCCATCCAAAACTTGATTGTTGTACGTTTTCAATATCTCCCTCTTCCCCCATCTTTTTTTTTTTCAACTTAGATGATCACCATACATTGATATACTTGAGCTCCATATTTGCCTTATTTTTTTCTTTTTTTCCTCATAACTAAAATACGAAATCGATCAAATAATCAACCCCAATATATGCTTCTCTTCTGAAGTAGCAGCTTTTGCCTACCCAAAGTTGTCACAGAAATTTCTTCACGCCTTCAATTAACTGCGACGAACAACGCAAAGCATTACCAAGGGCAGCTCAAATTGGAAAACATAAAAACGTACCGCCAAACACATCTTCAAATCAATCAAAATAAATACCCTTCAAACGTGATTCTCTTGCAAGTGCCTTTTGTGGTCCCTTTCCGAATATCCGTGCCTCCCTAATCCATTTCTATCCTCTGGATACCCACGGTGATTTTGCTTTTGCTTTCCTTCAAGTGATTTATCCAATGGACTACCAGGTTTCCTTTTCCGTGTGCTTGATCTAGGTGACTGATAATCCCCGTCATCATCAAATGGTTCGACTTCTCCTTCTTCTACCATGTCAAACTCATTTTCCGACTTATTCGACCAGTTTTGCTTTTTTTCTCCTTTAATCTTTTCGCTCTCACTAGGGATCTCAACGTCCTCCAGTTCCCTCTCGAGCTCATCCATGGGGTCCACTTTACGAGTTATATCTCCAAGGGCCTTTCTCCGTTCGAAAGCTGCTTTCAGCTTCTCTCGGTCGAGCTTTTTGTTAGCATCCTGAGGTGACTGGCTAACAGAACCATCCTTGCCCGACAAATTCCTACCGTGATATTTATCCTTTATTTCAATTGTATCTCTATTTTCCATTCGCCCAGAATTACCTTCTTGATCGTCCCCTCGTTCGTCTTCATTGCCACCTGGAATGCTATTGTTTTCGGAGCTTGCGTAGTCGTTGTTTCGTGTTTGAGTGGGTCTAGGTGGACCACTGTGGTTATTAGCGTGTGCTTGATCGGGAATTGGCCTTGACTGTGCTGGTTTTAATGATGATCCCTTCGAAGTGGGTCCACCATGGGAAGAACTATGGCTGTTAACATGTTCATTAGCAGGAGGACCTTTCAAAGGAGGTCTTTCATTACCACCGGCACTCCCTTCTGCTTCACTAGCTTGAGACGGTGGCACTCTATTTTGTTCGTATAACTCTAACATCTGATTGCTAACCTCTGCAAGGAACAAAGGGTTTGGTTAAAAGACAATGTTTTGTAATCAACATGCATAAAGTGTTACATAATTGCAGTCAATCGCGTCATCCTTGGCGGTTGGCCCCTACCCCTTTTCTACTTTTCTCTAAATATCAGTAAGAAAATTGGACTCAATTAAAAGCAGGGGATAGTTACAAAAACTACCATTGATGTTTGCTCTAATAACCAAAAAAAAGGTAAGTTACTTCCAAAATCCTAAATAGATATACAACTAAGCTTTATCCCACTATGTGGAGTCAGCTATATGAATCATATCACACCATCATTTGCGGTCAAAAGCCAAAATTATAAATAGGTATAATCACACAAAAAAAAAAAAAACTGAGGTTCGGTCTAATTACAAAAAATTAAAAAAAAAAACTAAGAGTATTTTGAAAATTGCAAAAAGACCCTTGAGGTTTGATTTTGCCTTGCATTTCCCCTTCGTAAGCGAAAAATATTTCAAAAACCGCCTGATATTTATAAAAATATTACAGGTACAGCTTAAATTTAAGACATAATTAAACCTGAGGGTTTTTAATTTGTAATGTTGAAACATCTCTAGATTTTTTTGTAATTAGCCCAAACCTCAAGGATGTTTTTGTAATTGTCCCTTATAAATACTCCCTTTAGGTATATATAACAAACACCCCCTTGAGGTTTGTAATTTCTTAACAAATACCCCTATTAAGGGTGCAGTTTGTAAAATAGAAACAAAATATCAAGGGGATGCTTGTAATTTTGAAAGATCGTTAAGTTTTTTTTGTAATTAGACTAAAAGTTTTTTTTTGTAATTAGACTAAACCTCAAGGGCATTTTTGTAATTAACTCTTAAAAGCAAAGCATTTTTTGTAAACATTGTATTTTCTAGGGAGGTTAGACCTAGTCCATGATAGCATGATGTTGGTAATTCTGTACAATCAACCAAAGGAAGGCAAGGCACCAACCCTCCAATTGGCGGGGGGTGACCTCAAACTCCTGCCACCAAACCTTCTCACCATCAGATGGAAGCTTTACTTTGAGAAACTTGGCGGCAAGAAAAATAGCACCTGCCGCAATGTGATGGGGCTTAAATTGCAAGCATAGAGATGTCCGAAGCCTGCATGCCGTGTTCTAGGGTCAAAAGGAGAAGAAGAAGAATGGCGGCCATGGATAAGCACGAAATTAAAAATATGATATAGTACATCATACCCATCATTCACAAAATTCCATGCAACTTGAGCTAAGGCATTTTGAGCAACCTTAAATTTTTTAATTGCCTCAACAAGGGGTTTATATGGATGGTGTACATTGAGATCAAAACCAAGTGTTACAAGAACAACCCTTTCTCCCTGCAATATAAGTTCTTTTTGTTGTTCGTATACCTCCTGCGCAGAGAATAGAGCATCAAATAACTACTGCAAATACAAACACTACAAAAAAGTTTTTCAGCTATCTATAAAAGGAGTAGAAGGCCGAAAGCAAATGACAAAAAGGAATCAAGCTCAAGCAGTAGTAAGCCAACAAGTGAACAACAACTAGAGGAACAAAGTACACCACCTTTTGCTTGATCCTTTGCACAGCTGCAGGGTCTTTTTATGTATGATTTCATACGACACAAGAATGACATCTTTAAGAGGACGAGGAGTTTCTTCAACCTTACCAGCAAGAAACATGCATACTGTGGCAATGGTCTGTAGAAAATATGCAAACAAGTAAGCTACAAGAATTTCGAATGTTTACAACATGTCATGAAGCCATTGTCGCCTCTCCTTATCAATTAATCGATGAGTATTTTTTCTCTTCATGTTGCTGAGGTTTTTTTCTTTAATTATTTATTGGTCACAGATGACCAATGTATTAATACTATAAGCTCTTGGAAAAGTAACATTCACAGGAACAAACCGTATGCAACGAGAACACGTGATTATACTCACACTTCTCTAACACCACCCATGCCCAGAGACAGGCACAGAGGTTGCAACCACCTCATGGCCAATCATCAACACAAGATACATATATAACTAACTTAAAGATAAGTTCCAGAACAGCTCGAGCAACCAGTCAAAATTAAAAAAAAGAAAAACGGAAAAAAAAAAGTTTATTTGAACAAGGCAGTTTGTAAGCTTTGCCCTTGCTTGGTCTCCAGAACACACACACACAAAAAAACACGAGCAGAGTTGTTTTAATAAACTATGGCAAAACAAATTTCACATATCCCTTGTCTCTATCACCAAATTTCCTGTGATTCCAAAATGCTATTCTACGAAGATACTTTATAAACATCACGACAAACAAAGCCAATCTCTTTGCTGACAGACAATCCACCCAATAAACAACTCCTCAATTGTATTCCGTGGGAAACAGCCCAACAACAAACATTTGTCAGAAAATTTTCTGGAGAAGGCAAGAATATCATATCACAATTTGATTACCTAAAAATTATTCTCATAAGCATGCTACATAGTCATTGTCAAGATAACCATTTATAAGATTTTTATTTTACCAATTAAATGTGTAATACACCAGTAAAGAGAAACAAGAATTAACTTACCCTCCGGTCATTTTTTGCATGGGACTGGCGAAGGAAGAAGCGATGACAGAATATAATTGCCGTAGCGATTGTTACCTGAGGCCTGCATTATGAAGCACCACGCAATGTACTAAGATAAATTGGAAGATTTACAATATTTGATGGCAAAATGAAAATACCATGAGATAACAAAAGAACTATAGTAAGATGGACAAAATCAGTACACATCCATATGCTAGTGATGATTAAGTATTTGTTTTATATTGAATGCCAAGAACTAAGAGCATCCACAATGGGATGGTTCATAGTTCAAGTTTTTGAATTTGAACTTTTGGGTTCAATATATTGAATCTGGTTCAACATCATTTCATGATCAATAAATTTGATTGTGGGACCTGTTTTGAACCTCAAACTTGAACTTACCATTGTGATAGTAGGAGAGAGTCTAGTTCAAGTTGACGTTGCACTGCGGGACCCACAAAGAAACATGAACTTGCAACTACCTTGGTAGATGCTCTAAGCCTCTAACAACAGTGGCCAAATCTCCTCTTCTCGAAACTTATTCTACAGAGATTTAAACTGGCTAGCACTAGTGTGTAGTGCAGATTGGAACCTTAACCACAACGTATTAACCGCTTATAGTTAATGTGTATATGCATTTTTGTATGCATCACCAAACTTACATAGGATCCCATCCATCTTAATCCAAATTATATAGTAGTCTATGCGAAAAAATTGATGTGCGGCGCTGTAAACGAACCGAGCTCGAACGAACAAGGGTTGTTCGTGTTTGTTCATTTATTTTAAAAGGTTGTTTGTGTTCGTTTGTTTAATAATCGAACATGTTCACGAACTTTAACGTTCGTGAACATGCTCATTAATTGTTCATGAACCTCATAGTGTATAAAAAAGTTAAATATTATACACCTTGTTCATGATCACTCAACTCAAAATAAATGAACATTATGATGATTGCAAATGTAAATAGGTTGTAATATTAAACTAAAATAAGCTTATTTTTCATAACAAAGTAATGAATATTAAGCAGTAAATGTATAATTGATAATTAAAAAATTAATAATAAACAAACATCAAACGAACACTAAATGAACATGTTCTTGACCAGTTCATGAACATAAACGAATAAATTTTCTTGTTCGTTTATGTTCATTACGCTTAATAAACGAACATAAACGAACACTAACCGAGCTCGTTCACGGGCTGTTTGTCGAAAGATTTGTTCGTTTACAGCCCGATGTGCGGGACTGACTTGTAGCTCAGCATGTCTCCATAAAGGAAACCAATTACTGTTATCATTGCAGCATAAACATGTATCGATGTGCTTTTTATATGTACGAAAAGGGGGAAACCAACAAATAGAGGCACAAGAGCTAATATTTTAGAATTTCTACAACTGAAAAAAATAAAAGCACCACAATAGCAAGACAACTTACACTTTCAAGAAACTGTAAGAAAAGACGAAAAGCAGCATCCTCAGAAAAAATGTTAAAAAAGTATGATAACATACGCAAATTGGATAAAAAGAACTTACACTTTTAGCCTCATGCCTAAATCTTGTAGAAATGTGCAATATGACTTGCGTAGATAAGTCTCTTTCTTCAAATCAATACCATCCCGTCTAGAAGGGGAGTTTTCTTCAATTTCCTTCCTAGAGAAATACCAACGTCCACCACCCTCTTCCGGGTTTTCCTCAAAAATCTTATGGATTCCTTCAGGTGCTCCATGATGGGAGGGCTCACCAGATAACACGCCAGCCATTTTCAACTCCTTTATCCCCACAAACTTTGCAATGAATACTGGAAGGTCTCTTAAATCAACAAAACATGCTCAGACAACCTTCAACCATCAGCATGCTCACCACAAACTAACATAATGGCAAAATTAAAGGGGGGAACAGAAAATATGGTTACTTAGCAATCCAACATAGAAGAAAGGAAAATAAAACATATAAACATAGGACATAATTAAAAGGCAGGAAAGCACAAAATTTTAAATTAGTAGAAAATTCAGAAGAACACAATATTTGACAGATGTTAACAGCTCAGGTTCAACTGTGAGGGCATTACTAATCAAATCCCTCCAGAGGAAAGAAAGAGAAAAAAAAAAAAAAATCATGAAAGAGAGGAAACCAAAGCAGCATCCTCAAACAATCAAGCGGAGAGAATTTTATATATATATAGCGTAGATTAAGCACATGAAATGGTAGAATGTCTGGGGAGAAAGAAACACAAAGAAATGTAAGGCAACTTATTCTGTGTTTAAAAAAATTTATGCCTCCAACCATTGAAATTGAAAATAAAAGTAACCCCTCAAGGCTCAACATTATTACTAGTTTTAATCTGTCATTAAAAAAGTTTGGTAAATCATAATATGGAAACTTACTACTTTAGAAATGAAACAAGTCAATATGTCATTACCCTACTTGTTACTTGACCACATTTAGTGCAGCCTAGTTTATAACCACAAATGCAACAGAGTTTGTAGTAATTTGATTTCAAATATGTCCTCAAAATTAAGAAAAAAAAATGAAAATCCCGCTTGATGTGTATACTGAACTCACATAGGCATTTAGGGAAAAAAAAAAATAGAGAATACAGTTTCATTGTGATTTAGCTTGTATCTCATATAATGGTGTCACATCATCATAAAATATATTGGACAACCACGATCACTAAGTTTAATATGATCTGCCAAGCTGCAAAGGATTCACGACCACTGAATATATGGTGAAGTATAAAACTACAATTTATGGATAGGGCCTATATATCTTCCACATTCTAATAAATCTTGCTCTCCTGTGTAGCTTCACACATAAGAAAATAGAAGCTAATATAAAACAAAAATTGATCAAACTGCATGCATCTCGCAAATACACTAAATGCAGTCATATAGCAGCATTGATTTTTGGACACGTTTTGCCAAAGCCATATCCTAAATTTAATGCATATGCATGTTGCAGCACTCATTCCTGAATAAGGATATCCTAGAACAAATAACATGACTAATACGGAAACTCAATCAATCAGATAATGGAGTAAAAGTAATAAAGAAAATGGCTGGAAATTAAAACCACTAAGTGCTATACATTCAATGATGCAAGAGCATAAAACAAACTCTTTCACTAATCTAAATTTTTTTCAAACAATATTCCGCAGGCTGGAAAAGACAAACTAAGTTTTAAGTTTTTTATGATAAATTGATACCTGAACAAGCTTGATAAAAGAAACCATATTAAAAGAGAAATGTTTTTTCCCTTTTAATTTATTTTGTACCTTAACTTATGGTTAATTCACTTACGAACTATTATGAAAATAACCTTAAATTAACGGAAACAAGCTTAATTTGCTAGCTTAATAAGATTTTGGTTTCTACTTTACTAAAATCTAAGATACTCAGCCAAGTCGGAGCTGGAGCCTACACATTTTCTTTTTAAAAAACTTAGACATCTCTATTATCCCAATAAAATCTCAATATACTTTCCCAGTTTTTCGAGACACACACACCTGTTTATCCCAACCCCAAAAGCAACAAGTAACTATAAAAACTATAAAACCTTTGCTTCCTCCATCCACTTACGATGCATATTTGAAAAAAGATGCTTTCAATACCTAAAGGGAATTCATTTGGGCATTTGGCCCAAACTCATTTAGAATTTAAATCTCCAACATTAAATGCCCTATTCAATTTATTGTCTTGAGTTGAAACAAATGATATAATGCACCTCCACCTACGGTTTTGACAACTACTTTTTATGAATTTTAGAGCTCTTTTGTTCATATTGTGCATTCCTTATTTTAATTTAAATTAAGTTTTTCGGTAGAGATAAATTTTTGTGGAGTTTTTTCATCTCGAATCGTATTGAATAAACACACAAGAGTCAATGTTTTATATGAGGAGCTACAAGAAGACTCAATTACTTTTGCCATAAACTCTTCAGTTTTCTGCTAAGGTCTCTCTGATAGGGTAAGAGGAATGAAGAGAACAAAAATGAATTAGATGTGCTGATGATTTCGACTCTGCCACAAATACCTTTTTATACTTCCCACAAAATCTCTAAATTTCACAAAATAATTCAAGAATCTTGGTCATTATTCCCTATTTGACAAGTTGTATTGAAAACGGAAAAAATTCCAACCAGTGATTATTAGTTGAACGAAGTAATACATACAAGCATGCCAGATAATCTCAAGCACACAGCTAGCCAAAATGTGCACCACAAAATTTCTCAGTTGGCACCAAAGAACAAATTGAAACCACTCACGGAACTAATTTGCCGTAAATCCCCTCGCCCCACCCTCAACCACTACGCAGGACAAGACAAAATAAGTGAATCTACATATGCCCCTTATATATCATAGGAAATCACACGAATTGAATTCGAGAAAAGAGGTTGAATCACACTTTTTACCAGAAAACTTACAAGAAATGTTCAATCTTCACAAAACCTCCCTTAACATTCAGTTGAAACATAGAAGAGGAAAACCTACAGAATTAAGCAAACTTTCGCCGGAAATATAAAACCCACGCCCAAATATGTATCAAAGAAAAATTAGGGCAACTTCCGTTCGAACAAAAAGTGCAATCAGGAAAAGAAAATCTTACCAATATGCGGTCGGTAGGCCCACGGAATTGGTTTTGCGACGTCGTTTACAGAGGCGGCGAGACGACGGCTCGGTGGCGTGCGATGCAGTCGCGTGCAAGGGCTTCGGCGAGAGCAAAAGAGAAACGTAACATACTTTGCTCGATATTTAATAAACAAAATTCTACAAATTGTTGAGGGGTTTTGTATAATTATTACGATTTTCAGTGGCCAAACTGGAATTTTAAATACTGCTGGCTACATTCTGTGTTGATTGGGCCAGTACTTGGTTATGGGTAATAGAAGTGAGCCCAATTACGGTGTGAATTTGGGCTAAATCGTTAGAACTAAAAGGGTCTGTATGAGTAACGACGGTGTGATTATTATTTTCTTGAAAAATATCTATAGCCATTAATGATTAAAAAATAGGGATTGACAAGAACACGATATAAAGTTACTAAGAGAAACCCCAACCCGACTAACATGGATCTGACACGATATTGTCAATTTGTCTTAAGACATAACATCTTATATTTTATTTTATTTTCATGTATTTTGAATATAACTTAAAATTGACCTGAACTAAACACGAACACGACTCGATGACCCAATTTGTAACCTCTATCAAAAATATTGAAATATGATAATTTGAGTTGGCTACATATAGGGATCAACCTTTGCTCCAGTGGTTGAGACATGTGTTGTAACTTGTAAGCGCGGTTAACTCGTGTTTGATCTCATACGAGTGTGTGCGTCCCTTCCTCATTTTTTTTCCATTGTACTCAAAAAATGGCTACAAATAATTAGTACTAAAAAGGTGTTTGGCCGAGCTTATAAGCTCTTCAGAACATCTTATAAGATGTTTGAGAGATTATAAATTGTTTAAATTTATTTGGTAAATTTTCAAAAAAAAAAAGATCTTATAAGCTCGTAAAATAAAACATTAGGAGTTTATAAGTTATTTTTAAAAAAGTTGGGCCTCAAATATGAACCATGAAAATTTTAAAAATAAAGAAACAAAAATCTTATTTCGAAAAACAAAAATAAACCTAAAAATAAAAAATTTGATTTTGAAAAACAAAAATAAACTCAAAAAAAAAAATTTTAATTATAAAATTGTCATTATTAACATTTTAAAAAGCCTCAACTTTTTTCAAAATAAAGATCTTATTTCAACATCATCATTTATTTTGTCCATTAACATTTTGAATAATTTATTTTAAAATAAGATAATTTATTCTTGAAATAAGATATAAAATCTTAGAAGTTATAAAACATCTTATAAGATGTAAGAGCTTATAAGATATTTTATAATTTGTTTACATTACTTAGATAACAAATATTATGGTAGGCATCTCATTCAGAAAATTGTTTACGGCTAATTCGATGCTACCTAAATGTGTAGTGTGTATGTCAACATCCTACCGGAGTTGGGCATCGTCCACTTGGGCAGCATCGAATAAACCATGAAAAACCACCATAGCCGATTCCGAATTAAACTAGTCCGACGTGGTTTTAAAACCATGATGCTAATAGATATTTAGTTACTTACATTGCCAAAATCAGTAACCAACATTACACAAATTGAGGCAAGAACAAAAGTAACCAAAAGGAAATATTTATAAACCTTCTTCTTATTAGCACAAGGCAAAAGAATCACTATAATACAACAACTATTTTACAATGCTTCACAATAAAATCAGAAGCATATCAGTGATCAGCTCTCATAAAACCCGAGCTTCTGTCACAATAATCAACCAAAAGAAACCAAACAAAGTTATAAATCATCAAACAAAAAAGAAAAAAAACAAGCATCATATGTGCATATATACATTACAGATGCTTGTCAACAATGTGGCAATAGCTAAAAAATTTAATCACCACACATGAACAAACTGTTCCTGAGGAAAACCCGAATTCATCGGTCTCTTTTCGTTGAACGCCTGTAAGATCCCGATCAACGAACTCGCTTTCTTGCTCGATCGACACGATCCAACGGCCAAAATCGAATATAGGGACGCCATTAAAGATGTGTTCTTTACTAAAACAGGAAGCACATCTGCCCCATCATTGGTGCACAATGCCAGCAACAAACAAACACAGTATTCTTTTGCAGCTTTTGAGTTAAAAGACCTCAAAATCTTGATAATTATAGATAAACCCCCTGCACTAATAATCGCCATTGCACCGTCGAGCTTTTCGGCTAAAGTTGCTAATACTGCTAGCGACTCTGTAACAACCTCTTCCCTTTGATCATCAAAGGTTGTCAACAGGTTAACTAGTGTAAGGACTAGACCAGCTGATAGAAACATCCAATGGTTCTCAGGGTACATGAGTAAACCCAATATTGTCACCAATGCGTTTTTCTTTCCAGGGCCGGCCTGGATCAAGCCCATTAGGCCGGTGATAGCGCCCGGGATTCGACCTATCGTTTTCCGGTACTCTTCGACCGAAGATAGGTAGAATAACACACCGGCAGCGTGGTGGCGAGTTTCCATTTTTACCCCTACATTCAAGATATCAACTATTTTATCCAATCCTCCATTTTCGACTACGATTTTCTTACTTTCGGACAATTTCGAGAGATTAAGCAATGCTGCCATTGCATTCTCTTGTGCCCCTGGATTGCTAAAACAGAGCAGATTCAAGAGAGGTGGGATTACATGAGCTTCAACCAAACAAGACCTGTTAAAAATGCTTGTTTTGGTAAGAAGACGAATTTCGTAAGCAGATTTGTTTTGTTCTTCGGGTTTTCCAGTTTCGAGCCTGCCGACAAGAAAATTGGCAAGAATTGCCATGGCTTGCTCAGCTGCTACACTACCAGCACCACCTGATAACGATGATGACATTGTGAAATTACGATTACGCCCTCCTGATTCAGGAAATGGGGTTCCATTTTCTTGGCAATATTGCTTGATAATCCGCTTCAAAGCGTGATTTGGGACAAGATCTACCGAAATTAGCCTCTCCCCTGTTTTGGGACATGTTCGGTTGCCAGATTTGAACCATTTCTGGATCGAAGATCGATCGTAGGTGTGCCCTGTTGATATTGTCACTGGATCTGTCATGATTTCCAGGGAAATTGGACACCTGAGATCATTAGGATTCAAAAACCTCATCATCTCAAAATCGTGTTTTTGTAAAACAATATTTCTCCCATTGCCAACATTGGGAAAAACAGTGCATCTGCAGTAAATCATGAATGCAGTTAAACTACTGAGAAAATGGAAATCCCTAATTTTCTCAGTAGTTTCACAGTTTTGCCCTGTCAGGCTTTCCAAGAGCTTGATTTCGTTATTGCACTCATTCCACGTTTTAATCCCCAAATACTCAAGAACCCTAATCAAATCACTGGATTCCGGGGAAATCCCAATTTCAAAATTATCGATAATACGAAGAACCCTTCTCACGGCTCTTCGATCATCTTTCTCCACTTCGAAATTCGCTTTCAGCGCCTGTTTTCTCACGAGCTCCACTAATTCTTCAACCTCAACAGCAATATCCAGTCCCGACAAAGGCAGAACATCCAAACACGCCGCAATAGCTCTCACCAGCTCGCGAAAATGATTCGATACCTTTTCGGATTTCACCAGCATCCATAGCCTGCAATCGTCTCTCGTACAGTCTTCCAACAGGAAATGAACCTTCTGGAAGATGAAATGGAGCTCGGACAAGCACAAAACCATGGGAGATTCAGATCTGGGATTTTCATTTCGCGTTTCCTCGAGAAATACAACTAGGGTTTCGATTAAATGGATCGAAGTTCTCGCATTTTTCTTGTTTGTGAAAAGGGGTTTCGATTTGAACTCGCAAATCGAGCGGCTTAGGTTAATCAAAGAAGAGAGAAGGGTAGAGAAGGTGACTGTTTCACAGGGACGAATCGCCGGAAAATTCAAAATCCGGCGGGTGCATTCGTTTGATTTGTTTATCATTGAGCAGCAAATATCAAGAATATTTGGGGGAAAAGAAATAAATGAAGAAATTTGGGGTTTGTTTGAAAGAAAAAAACTTTACAAATTATATGAACTCTGGAAGTTATTGTGTGTGACAAGTGATGTTTTTGTTCTCGTGTGGCGATTGGCTATATATATGTATTTTTGGGCGTTGAAAAATGTGGGGGACACGTGGCGGCATGTGGTACGTTGACTAAGATCGGAGGGTGGTGAGAATGAGACGTGGCGTTAGGAGATGTGGGGGAGTAATGGGGATTTTCAAAACTTAGGGGGGTTTTCGTGGAAATTTTATTCGGCTAATCAAATGTTGACACGTGGTGCGGGTTATGGGCATAGCTCGTGGAGGGCAAAGGGTGCATGAAGAATCGTGCAGCCGACATGCAATGTCTATTATTTCAAGAATTAATTATGAAAGTATGAAACCATAAACATGCATGGGCTTTTTATTTTCTAAAATATGGATGTAAGATCTAGTCTTCATCTAATAGTGATGTCTATCATGTAGAGCAGTTCTCAAAAAAAAAAATCATGTAGAGCTGTCAAACGGATTGGATCGGACCATGCCAGATTGCCAGGTCACTTTTTAGAGCACAATTTGTAAAAATAAACTAAAAATTTGGATCAAACAAGTCGGCCCGATTTTTCAGGTTGAATAGGTCTATTATTTCGGATTTAGGGTTGAAACCAATAAACATGCGACCCAACCCTCTCTTTTTTTTTTAAAAAAAAAAGAAAGAAAATTAGTGAGAAATTTTATGTCTTAAAAAAAATATTTATAATTTGTATTATTTTTTTGAGATTTTTTATCCGGCTCATCCCATTTTCGTGTATCGATCCATCCTACTAGAGTCTCCTGGCTCCGCTATTGTAAAAATAGAAACGATTTTTTAAAAATTAAAAAATCAAACAAGTCGGCCCGATTTTTCAGAGCTTTGAAATTGGCAGATCTACTACTGTAATATTCAGTGGCTTAGATGAGCCTCAATTTATTTAGACATGTTAAAAATTATCATGATCATATTAACTGGTTGATTGGCTTGGTCTCGATAGGGGTATGTAATATGTTTGTGATAACAACGTGTATTTTTATATTTTGGACAGCACTTCAATCACATGGAATGAGGTGGATGATCAGTTTTCATGTCATGCAAAAACCTAGACACGGCATTAAATGAAAGAGGTGCCCAATTATGGGCTCGAGCCAAGAGGACGAAGGAACATAGAAATGATACATCTACTCTGTTGTAAAAACACTATTTCATTCCAATTTTTTACCAATGTTGTAAAAATTGGCAGATCTACTACTGTAATATTCAATGGCTTAGATGAGCCTCAATTTATTTAGACATTTTAAAAAATCATGATCATAAAAATGGTTGATTGGATAAAATCGTGTATTTTTATATTTTGGACAACACTTCAATCAAAAATGAGGAAAAAAATCGGATCAGGCGGTTCATGTCATGGAATAAATCGCCAAAAATGGGAAAAATGCCAAAATACAAAAAAATTAAAAAATAAGAAAAATTTGGGCTTTTCTAGGAACATAGAAATGATACATCTCTTGGCCGTAAAAATTGCGCCTAGCGATTTCTCGCAACCTTGGTCCCTACATAGATAATAGGCTCCCATGGTATGTGCCTACATTTTTTTCTTCTGATTAGGTTTCATCTAATCTCGCTTAAGTCCCGCCTAACCCCGCCAAAATTCTGTCGTCTAGCTAGAGCCTAATGCCTTTATATAGCCATATGATTTTTCTTTCTTGATTAATTTGTGGTATCGCCCAAAAATTACCGGATGAGATCTTATATTTCTGGATGATGTTTCATCTCCTATTCCACCGTACAAATTATTGCCATGTGTATAGAAATTGATATATTAAAACTCCACAATTTAGGCTTGATTTATGCTCCAAAATTAATATGGTAATTTCTATACACATGACAATCATTTGTACGGTAGAATATGAGATAAAACATCATCCTAGAATAGAAGATCTCATTCAGAAAAACTACAAGATAATTACATGAACTATATATTGTTATAGCATATATAGACACTTAGTAAAAATCCATGAGGTTCCATGCATAAAGAGGATCAGTTTGACTTGATGCGAAATATAATGTTATATGAGAGCTAAAGAATTAAAAAGGAAAAAGTGTATTATTCTTAGAAGCTGAGATTGAGAATTCAGTAGTATCAAATTAGTCATTACTACTTTAATTATGAATAGACTTTTGGAAAAAAAAATTATTTTGTAAAGAAATATAAAAAGGAGTTATATTTGTGAATGGGCCTCTAATCATACTTGTTACTGGGCCTAGTGTCCTAACAGACCCAGTTACTACTAAATTTCTCTGAATATCGGGCTCATTGGCAGTTGCAATCATAGGCTTCACAGATACCATTTTACAGGTGAATTGAGGCCCAAGGCCGAATGGGCAAGGGTTGGCTTGAAAGTTTACATAATTCCTTTTTTTTTTCTTCTGAGAAGGCACACACGCATTCGTATGAGATCGAAGTTGGGTCAATCAACCCTACAATACATGTCTCAGGAGCACAAAATCGATCCCAAAAGTTTACATAATTCTTTTACATCTTATATTGATGTCTATTGTAAACTTGTAATTGTTTTGTCCAAAAAAAAAAGTTGAATTTTCATTAATATGTCTACCTAAATTAAAATGGCATAAGAATATAGGTAAAGCACAAAATCTGACTTAAAAGACATCTCCATCTCTCTAAGCAAGCAAAATTCGAGTAACGAATCACCCAAATGGAGATTAAAAATTATACACCAAGTTTGGTATAATTGTACTTCATAAATCACATGACAAATAAAGTTATTGTCGTTTCACATCACAAGTTCAGTTCAGTTTTGGTACAAACAAATTTGTTATGATTCAGACAGCTAAATACTAATGTTGTGGAGATAAACAATTTTGTGGTAATATAGATTGAAAGACAATAATCATTAATCAGCATCTCATGCTAATTCCCACATATCTTCACGAACAGTATTAGTTTAATAACATAAGTATGCATTGTTAATATTGGAGCATAATTTTAATGTTAAAAAACAATCAAATGAGATGTGTGCCAGAGGGATATATCTTATGATTCCTGAATAATATGGGCATCACAATATTTGCCATATGCATTAAAATCACTTTGGATTCTTTTGTTTTAATTATCATGGTGTTTTATGTTGCATATCACTTTTACAGATTTATACAATTAGTATATATTTAGAATTCATATGTAATTGTAAACTAAAAATACGATATAATACACCGAACTGAGACCAAATCAAAATTTCATTAAAAGGTACACATCCATTTTTTCTACTAAAGATCCAAACAAGATGTACCACGCTAGTTACAAAACTTAACTATTATCTTCCTAACTTTTGGGCACTTCACAAGCTTGGCAACCTTAAGTATATAATTAATCTTAGGGATAATTATAAAAACACCCCTGAGGTTTGAGCTAATTACAAAAAAAAAAAAAACAGAGCTCTTTCAAAATTACAAAAAAAAAACTTGAGGTTTAATTCTATCTTATATTTTCCATGTAATTTTCAAAAATATTTCAAAAAAAACCCTGATATTTACGAAAATATTACAGTTACCCCTCTGTGTTTTATCGTAATCAACCCAAATCTCAGGAGTGTTTTTGTAATTATCCCTTAATCTTATTATCAACCTAATGGTCTAGTGGTAGAAAATTGTGTAGTCATATGATTGACCCATGTTTGATATCATACGATACAAACACGATCTTAAATTACTGATAGAAACACAAACACAAACACAACTGACACAAATACGACACAATCAAACACAATGTTACCAGTTTGACGTAAAACATAATTATATTTTGCTTGAATTTTTTTATGTATTTTGAACACAAATTGAAATTGAACCAAAATATGATCACAAACACGTCCCGACGACCCGAATTAACTCGAATTGTTGTGTGATGAAAACCTGTGTAATGCATAAAAGATAACTGAAACAAAAAATAACATAAAATTCCCGGGGAAAACCTACACAATACCGTGTGTATGTGTATCATCGCATTAAAACAGAGAAATAAATTATTTGTTTCTCGCATAGCTCAACTGGTAAAAGGACTTGGGTGACGTGATGTCTGTTTCTTTTGCACCTACACAGGTGTGGTTGTTCAATCCCTCCGATAACGATTTACTGAGGTGGAGGAGAAGAACTTGTGTGGTGACTCGTCTTGCATCCCAAGGACCCCGACTAGTTGAGGCATAACCCGCGTTTCACATCCTCCACGAAACTTTAGGGCAAGGACAGTAGGAGCCCTCAGGGATGGAGTTCATCCCTTTTTTTTTTAGAGAAATAAATTATTCGTTACTTTTAGTTTTTAGTACCCAATTGGTCCAGTTGGACTGCGGTTTCTCCCATTTTGTTATCAAATAACAGCTGTTTTGGAGATTGAAGTGAATGGTAGATATGCCAATAATGTCTAAAACAGCCTACACGATTTCGGGGGCCCATTTTTGCCTTCGAGCCAACTTTGGTTGACTATCACACAAATAATTAGAACCAAACAAACAATATCTGAGGATATATCTTAATTTTTAGGTTTAAAAATTCAATTACGATATCATATGATTATGCATATTTAGGGCGCGATTGGATGTACTTTCATTTTAAAAATTTTCATTTCTTTAGAGAATAGTGGTAAAAAATATTTTAGAAGAAAAAATATGAATTTTGAGATTGTGATTGGATGTGAGATGAGAAAGTAATAATGAAAGTTGATTTGATTTAAGAATAGTAAAATAATGATTGGTAGTTAGAAATGTGTGAGTGGATGAATAGTGAAATTTATGGGAGAATGTGTAATAATGATTAGTTTTTTGTGAAAAATGTGTAGATGTGATTGATGATAGAAAAAATAAGAAAAAGTGAAAGTGAGAAAATAAAGATATTTTCGAAAATTTTCATAAACAATCGTATGTTTGGTGTAAAAAAATTCTCCAGCGGAACGAAAATGAATTTTGTTTTTTATCCAATCGTTGCCTTAGCTCTTATTCTTCCTTTTTATAACTCAACTTGCAAGCTTATGCCTGAGTCTTGACTATGCCTAAGGACATCAACCCCCGTTCCTCGTCGCTGCCACCAATGTAAACCGCAGGATAAGCATGTACTGACAAGTGTTATGATAGGGTCTGCTGACGTATAATCAGATCCACCGAGGTAAAAAGAACAATTATGTTCAACCCCTCAAATCTAATAATAACTAATCTATTCCCGAATCGAACCCACAACGGATGCTATTCAGTATGAGTTCTCATCAAATCTTTATCAGCTCGCACAAGCCCCGATAAGCAATTTGATTGAGTGGGGCTTTGAACCCCCGACTTCCATCGCATAAAGAGACAATGGCGTCCAGGTGGGCATTTTAGCTCTTATTATGTATTTTATTGTGCGAGGGAGTAGTTTTCTTTCTACTTCTTTCTTGTGAGGGGAAAAAGACAATTTATCAAACTATATACTCCATGTTTGGTCAGAAACTTCCAAAATTATGGGCCAGTGCAATATCTAGGTAAACAACATTGGCAAAAATTCTTACCACAGTTGTATCCACTCCAAGACAAAGTTATTTGTTACATCCAAACATGACCTCCATCAAGAAAGCTGGAACAGAAAACTCAACCAATGCACATGAAATTCTAACTACTGTCTAAGGATCTAACATCACAAATCAAATGGGATTCTTGTAAAGATACAGAGCCAGCTTGCAACAACTAAGCATAAATTCTAATGTTCTTTCATACTAATAAATACCTCAAAAAAACATCCTCATTCCATCACTTGAATTTATTACAAGCATGGCAACTTTTCATTACAAGTTGTTCTTCTCAAGTCTCTTAATTTTCTGCAAGACAGTCGAGGTGTACTCGCGCGGCCCTGTTTACACGCCTCCGGATGTCGAACGACTAACGGATCGTTTCAGCCGAGTAACGGTCGATAAAAGTTACGATGTGTCCTTTGGAGGGTCTAATATTCGTGTAACGAATAATGGGACCGGTGCTGATATAAGTTTGGACAAATCCACAGGTAACATGAGAAAAAATGGCATATATTGATTTTTTAAGGACAAATAATGTATATTGACTAATTTTGTTTATGTTCTTTTGGTGTTTTGTAGGATCAGGGTTGGTGTCAAAGAACAAATATTACTATGGATTTTTCAATGCTGCCCTAAAGCTGCCTGCTGGTTTTACATCAGGAGTTGTGGTAGCATACTATGTAAGTATTTTCCCATCCCATGTTAGGATAATTACATAATACCCCTGAGGTTTGAGCTAATTACAAAAAAATCAAGAGATGTTTCAAAATTACAAAACCCCCCTTCTGGTTTGATTTTGTACTAAATTTAGGGGGTAACTGTAATATTTTTAGAAATATCAAGGGGTTTTTGAAAGTGTATTTGCTTACGAAGGGAAAAACGTAATACAGATCAAACCTCAAGGGATTTTTGCAATTTTCAAAAGTCTATAATTTTTTGGGATAATTACAAAAACAACCCTGAGGTTTGGGCTAATTACAAAGAGATCTAGAGATGTTCCAAAATTACATAAAACCCCTCAGATTTGATTCGGTCATAAATTTATGGGGTGATTTGATAAATATTAGGGGATTTTTGAAATATTTTTTTGCTTATGAAGGGGGAAAATGTAAGACGAATCAAACCTCAAGGTTTTCGTTTGCAATTTTCAAACATTTCCGGGTTTTTTTTTTGTAATTAGCTCGAACGGAGTTTTTTGTAATTATCCCTAAAAAAGTCTTTTGTAATTAACCCGAACCTCAGGAGGTTTTTGTAATTATCCCCCTATGTTATGAACTCAATAGACCATTTTATAGTCTAAAAGTTCTTAGCCAAACATCAATCTAATTCGGATGAGATATTCTATTGTTGCAAAATAGTGTTTCATCTTCCATTTCAATCCACCGCACGGATGATTGACACGTGTATATAAGTTACCATATCAAATACCCACAATTTAGGAATGATTTATGCTTCAAATTAATATGGTAACTTTTAGACACATGTCAATCATCCGTGCGATCATTTTGCAATAAGATCCTATCCGTAATCTAATTAGGCTCTTGTTTTTGCTTTGACTCTAACATGTTCTTAAAACAAACATTTTGTATGCTTTCCTATTCATCAATGAAAACGCTCTATGTGTGTCTCAAAATGGCAGTCTTAGTTCTCTACTTCTGATGCAAATTTTTCTAATCTTTTTCGACTGCATATTCAGTTGTCGAATGCAGATGTTTTCCCTCACAACCATGATGAGATAGACATTGAACTTCTCGGTCACGAGAAGAGAAGGGATTGGGTCCTGCAGACTAACATATATGGAAATGGAAGTGTACGTACTGGAAGGGAAGAAAAATTCTACCTTTGGTTTGATCCAACAGAAAATTTTCATGATTACAGCATTCTCTGGAACAATCATCACATAGTGTAAGCTTAACCAAGTTCTTGAACTAATTGTTCCTTATTTTGGGATAATTACAAAAACCACCTCCGAGGTTCAGTTTAATTACAAAAAATTATCAGTTATCTTTTAAAATTATAAATACCCCCTTGAGGTTTGTATTTGTTTTACAAATTACCTCCTATATATATGTTAAGGGGTATTTGTAATTTTGAAAATAATTGGGCTATATGTAATTAGGCTAAATATCAGCGGTAGTATTTACTATTTGTAACGTATAATTACAAACGCCACCATAAGGTTTGGGCTAATTACCAAAAGAATCCGGATATATTTCAAAATTACAAAAATAGCCCCTTAGGTTTGATTCTGCGTTAAATTTAAGGGGGTGACTGTACTATTTTTATAAATATAAGGGAAGTTTTAAAATATTTTTTGTTTATGAAGTGGAAAAATGTAAAACGGAATCACACCTCAAGGGTTTTTTGGAATTAGACCGAACCTCAGAGGTTTTCTTGAAATTATCCCTATTTGTAATCACCCCACTTATATTCGAACCACAACTTGCATTTATCTTCCTACAACAGGGTGCAAAATAGAAACAATTTATAAGTCTGAAGATAACTAGGTTTTTTTGTAATTGGGCTAAGCCTCAACAGTAGTATTAGTAATTAGGGATAATTACAAAAATAAAAAAAAAAAAAAAAACAGAGGTTTTTGGAAATTGCAAAAACTCCCGTGAGGCTTAATCCATCTTCCATTTTCCCCCTTCATAAGAAAAAACATTTCAAAACACCCCTGAAATTTTTGAAAATATTACAGTTGCCCCTTAAATTTAAATTTAAGACAAAATCAAACTGATGGGGTTTTCTGTAATTTTGAAACATCTTTGGGTTTTTTGTGTAATTAGCCCAAACCTGTTTTTTGTAATTATCCCACTTATTTTTTAACCACAGCTTGCATTTTATCTTCCTACATAGTTTTGCCAACAACATTCTGAAATTGCTAAAACGAAAACATGCAGATTTTTGGTGGACAACATACCTGTAAGAGAAGTCGTTCACAGTAACGCCATCGCCTCGGTTTATCCATCAAAGCCAATGTCAGTTTACGCGACAATCTGGGACGGATCGGAATGGGCGACTCATGGAGGAAAATATCCCGTCAATTACAAATTCGCCCCGTTCGTTGCATCAATGAGAGGAATTGAAATGGAGGGCTGCATTTTGAATCAGAAAGATACGGCTCCTTCGTGTTCAAGGAGCAGCCTTTCAAGCTTAGACCCCGTCGATGGAGAACAATTTTCCAAGTTATCGAGCCAGCAGACGAATGGCTTGGACTGGGCTAGGAGGAAACACATGTTTTACTCTTATTGCCAAGACAAGTACAGATATAAAGTTCTCCCTCCAGAATGCAATGCCAATTAGTACAACTTGTATTTATTTAATTCTTTGATAAAAAAAGGGATAAATGCAGAAACTACCCCTGAGGTTTGGGGTAATTACAAAAAAACCCATAGAAAATTCAAAATTAAAAAAAAAACTAAGGTTTGATTCTGCCTTTAAACGTAAGGGGATAACTGTAATATTGTTACAAATTTCAATGCAATTCTTGTAATTTTAAAAACCTTTAGTTTTTTTTTTTTTAATTACCCCAAACCTCACGTTTTCTTGGTAACTATCCCTAGAAAAATTGTAAACTTGATCTTCATATGAAAGAAAGATTACATTTCGAAATTGGTCGTAAAAGGCCATCACTTGATAAAAGGGATTCCGGAAGAAGCCTGTCTGGCATACTCCTCATATTCTGAACCAAAAAACTGCCTTAAGAAAAACTCCTCATAAGGTATTCTTTGTCGGAAAAAATGCCAAACAACTATAGCAAATGCAAATGTTGACAATGGATTACATAGCATCATTTGAGTACCAACTAACCAGATGAAAAAGCCACAGTAACTTGGATGCCTGATATACTTATAGACTCCATGAGTTACCAATACACGATGGCCCTCGTGACATCTCTTTATGAGACGAGTGAAGGATTTACCTGCAGTTATTATAGCCAACTTTCTAACGATTTCGCCAATGACAAGTTCAACCATATCCAATCAAATTATCCTCACCCTTTTCAACTAAACACAGCTCAAAAGAAGCATATTTCTTCTACTTCAGAAGCAAGCCACTAGCCATTTGTGGACCGATCTGCATTAGACTCAATTCGGTTTTATTCGTGCTTCTGATTGTTGCTAGTCAATTACAAGGTTGTGCATTCCATTATTATCCACTGCTATTATTTCCCACTACATAAACACAAATATGCCACGAGAAGCAGAGCAAGGAGTAGAATTTTGTCTTGCAATTACTAGTATTACTATTATTATTATTATATAACTCCACCTGAAAGTGTCATACTGTTAGCAAACAACATCCAATCAAATCCAACACCGATGCTACTCAATTATTCGTACCCAAAAACAGCCAAAACCCTAATCGAATTTACACATGCAAACATTAATCTTTTTGAGATTGGCAGGTTAATAACGGCCTCAGAAACCCAATCAGGTGACTTTCGGATTTCCATTTATAAAATTATTGAGTGATAAGACGATTCAAACAAGTCCTGCTTTTTTGGCGATCGAACCAAGCAACATCAGAAATCAGAATTGAGTCGGAAAATTGAAAAATGCAGCTGGAAAAATGAGAACACTGTAACTAAATTATTCTGCGACGCAGTTTCTCTAGAGTACTGCTATAAAATCCCACAAACCTGAGTTGGATAATTAGCTGTTGATTCAATTTCATTATTTCTCTCTGCATCTTTCTTCTGCATCTTCAGCTTTTCATATAATTATATATCTGCCGTCGCTTTGCATTTGAACGCCTTGCGAAATTGGAGAATTGAAGATATAACTAGGGTCGCAATTCAATCAAACCAAACCGACCCGAGCTTAGCTTTTTTTTTGAAAATTTAGGTTTTTACCGTTTTTATGGAGTTTAAGAAAACCAAGAAACTTAAAAACCTCTACAAACTTTTTGGTCGTGATGGACATCATAAAAACCTCAAAAAGAAAAAATTTCATATTTCTCTCCACAATCCAAAAACATCTAAACAACTTTTTTGTGGACCCTACACTTCCCATTATAATTTATAACATCACATATTGTTATTATATTTTAATTATATAATATGCATTATTACATTTATATAAATATATAAAATTTATATTTTTATAAAATAAAAAAATATTTTATAAAATAAAAATATAATTTATACATATTTTATATATAATAAATATTATTTACATTTATATGCATTTTTTGAATATAAATATATAATGTAGCAAAAAATAGGAAAAAACTATTAAAAAACAATTGGTATTATCAAAAAAAAGTTGGTATTATCAACAAAAAAAAGCAATTGGTAATATAAAAAAAAAACAAAAAACAAAAACAAAAAACAAAAAATAAAAAAAATTGGGAAAAAGCGGTACCGTTTATATGGTACCGCTTTTTTGGGGGGAACAAAAACCTTCACCCCACAATGGGGTGAGGTTTCTTAATCAGGTTTTTTCCTTCTAAAAACCCCTCAAAAAAGCCCCCATTGGACATGCCCTAAATATACTTAATTAATATCAAATTATACATTAAAATATTCTTCAATTTATTACAAAAATAAAATTATATATTAATAAAACCCACAATATATCTACAAAACCTATGATGTTAATAAACAAATAAGTTTATTTTAATATTTTTATATTTATCATAAGTAAACATAAAAAATAAAATTAAAGTGAAGCCATTAGCTTAATTTACACGAGCTTACGAAAGATCTTGCTCACGAGCTTACTAACAAGTCGAATTATCTGTAAGTTTTAATTTGGTTTGTCTATTTTAACGAGTTTCATAAAACGAACTTAAACGATCTTTTATCGAGTCGAGTTTCGAATAGCTTGATTTATTTGTAGGTTGTAGCACTAGATAGGAGGCAAACTGGGCCGTGGAGGCAAACTGAATTGTACAGTGATAGAGTATCATGTTTGGGCTTAAACTAATGTATTGTTGAGGACTTGGGTCGTGCAGTTATTTATCAATTGGGCTGGCGTTAGATAAAAAGTGTCATTTTTCAGAACAAGTAGAGGTAGTTTAGTTAATTTTGAAAAGTGTAGGGAGTCAAATGGAATATCACCCTTTCAATAGGGAAGGGTTTAAAATGAAGATTACCTTTTGCAGAAAATTACTATTATTTTTCTTGAAACTTTTCTTTATATGCACCTTAAATTCCTCGAATAAATCTCCACAAGCTACACACTTACAGGATCCGCCTGTAGTTACGCGCATGCAATTATTTTTCCCGTTGGAGAAGCCGGAAATTTTTACAGTCTCTCTCGTTGCTCACATCAGTTTCTCTCTCTAACCCTTTTCGTCTCGATTCGGAAAAACCAGGTAAAAAATGTTTTCTTGTTCCTCTGTATTTCTAATAGGCGAATTTATTTTCGGTTTTATTCGATGTTTTTTCATTGACTGATTAAGAAACTGTGCGAAAGCTAAATTCATTTGAAACCGTACATAAAATGCAGCTTTGTTGTATTTATGTTTGTATACATTCTCCGTTGAACTGAGTGAGCTAAAATCGCATTGAAATTTGAAATCCCTTTTAACTCTAGGAATTTATTAATTAGTTTGTGTGATTTGGGGTAACAAGTATCTCTGTCTTTGATGTTGGATTGAACGTTTTCAATGGATTTTACGAATTTATGATTATTCTCTATTTTATTATGTTTCTAGTATTGAAGCTCCAATTATGAAGTGTCTGTTCAGTGCTGATGGGGAAATATGAAAGGAAAGGAGGAAAAATCTGTGTTATTTTGCTTCACCGTTTTGAGTGAATTTTTTGGGATTAGCAGTTATGTGTATTTTTGCTTAATTAGGTGAAAAAAGTTATTGATTTTGATAACTTAACACATACACATAAAACCTCTATTGACAATTAAAACAATAACAATAGGTGTATTATTAAGCACTTTTAGGTTGTTAAATTTTTATAATTAGGTTAGAATTATTAATGGATTTTTGTACCTTTTATACAATAATGGCACAAAAATTAATTTTTTTTTTTTTCTCATAGTTAGGTTGGAGTTATTTTGTTATTAATGGTGTTTACCTTTTCTTCATTTCCAATTGAATTTGGCAAGTTGACTCAAAACCTAGGCCCTTCTGTAAGGCAAACTTTCCAGTTGTTGTCTTTAATTATTTGAAACACAATTGATCTACAAGTAATGCTTAAGAGCTTTTACTAATTTTGTAAATAGTTTCATTTTTCTCCCCTGAGAACTAAGTTTCAAGAGGATCTGCGTATTTTTGCATAAGATTCATCGTGTTCTTGATTATATATTTCCCTAGCCGATATAGAAGGCATAAGTGAAAAGATCTGGCTAGTTCCCTTCCACAATTTCCGATCTTATTTGCTGTTTTGCTAGCTAGGTAATATGCAAATCCTTGTCAAGGCATATAGTTTTACGTGATATACTTGATAGTTTCACACGCTCAATTTTCTCATTGAAAGGGCTTAGGTTGCTATTTAATGACTTTTCATTCCGTCCATTTTTATTTTTTAAGTGAACGGTGGTGAAAAGCTGTTTTTGAAAAGTTTTGAAATTTTTTGGGAGTGCGATTGGATGTAGGATGAAAATATGATGAAGATAGTTGGTGTGATTATTTTTTAATAAAATAGTAATTAAATGTGATTGATGATTTGGAAAATAAGAGAAAATGAATAGTGTATTTGCAATATGATTGGGACATAAATATTTTTTGAAAATTTTCTTTCTTCTCTCTCTGTGTGTGTGCGCGTGTTGTTTACGCTATACTTATAGCTAGTTTTTGTTTTACCAGATCAGCAACAGCAAAATCAGAGCTATCCTTTTCATTATCAGGTTAATCTGGCTTTAGCATTCTTACACTTCTACTCGAAGTGTTTATGGGGAAGCAGAGTAGTAATCGAGCAACTCAATTAATCGAAGGTTTGTGGAGTTTTTTGCGCAAATGTATATGCACAGTTCTTTCAGTCGGTCCTGTCCCAAAACACATTGCGTTTATCATGGACGGAAATCGAAGATATGCAAAGAAAAACAATCTAGAAGAAGGAGCTGGCCATAGGGTCGGATTTTTAGCTCTTATGAAAATGTTAAAGTACTGTTACGAGTTGGAGGTGAAGTATGTCACAATCTATGCATTTAGCATCGACAATTTTAAAAGACGGCCCGAAGAAGTTCAATCCACTATGCAGTTGATACAGGAAAAAATCGAAGGGTTACTTGAGGAAGAGAGTATAGTCAACCGTTACGGAGTTAGAGTGTACTTTACTGGAAACCTCGAACTACTAAGCAAACCCGTTAAGTTGGCGGCCAAAAAAGCTATGAACGCCACTGCAAATAATTCAAAAGCCGTCCTTTCGATATGTATTGCATATACATCGACGGATGAGATCGTGCACGCCGTTGAAGAAACTTGCAACAAAAAACGAGATGAATTTAGAGTTTTGGACACGAGTGGGGCTGGGTATGGCTCGATTGACGTGGCCGTGGCGGATGTTGAGAAACATATGTATATGTCAGTTGCACCTGATCCAGATATTATAATACGAACTTCTGGTGAGACTCGATTGAGCAATTTCCTTCTGTGGCAGAGTGCGTCGTCCATACTGTACTCCCCGGGAGTGCTTTGGCCGGAGATTGGATTCCGGCATTTGGTTCGTGTGGTTTGGGATTTCCAAAGGAACTTTGCTTATTTGGAAAAGAAAAGGAAACAGAGTTAGATTTGCGCGCCACGGGTTTGTTTTCGTCGTTCAACTGCAATGCGATCGTGTGATTTCCTTATACCCTTGGTATGTATGTTGTCATTTATTCTTCTGATGAAGATGAAATATGAATTAAGAAAAACATGATAGAAATGGAGTATATTTTGTAACTTAGAAAAATTGATGTGGCCTGAGGGTTATTTAATCTAACTATGAATCATGCTGTGTGATTGTGCTGTGTTTGTTGTTGATCGATTATGATAATAGTGTATTAACTGTCTGTGTGTGACGGATTGATAGATTTGGAGCTATAGATTTTAAATCCATAATAAATAATAATAAATCGGTTGAGCTGGTTTGGATGAGATTATTTTAAAATGGATTTCAAAACCCTTAGCTCGTATTTTGAGTTATTTTTTGAGTCCATGTGGTGGATTTAAAATCCGTCTCATATGGAGTCAATTGAAATCATTTGCGCAAATCATCCCTCAAATCCAAATCCGTCAATCTGCCTTAGTGATTTTGGTGGTTGATTCTTGGTTGTGAGTGTTAGGGAGTGTTTGTAAATACAAAAAAGGGATAATTACAAAAAACTCCTCGAGGTTTGGGCTAATTACAAAAAAAACCCAAAGAGTTTTAGAAATTACAAAAAACCCTCAAGGTTTGATTCGTCTTACATCTTCCCCCTTCATAAGTAAAATATATTTCAAAAACCCCCTGATATTTGTAGAAAATATTACAGTTGCCTCATTAAATTTTAGACAAAATCAAATATAAGGGGGCTTTTTGTAATTTTGAAACATCTCCGGATTTTTTTGTAATTTGCCCAAACATTGGGGATGTTTTTGTAATTATCCCTCCTTAAAATAAGTGATTCTCAACTTTTAAATGGAAAAAACTTACTGTTTTGTGTTTGGAAATGTCAGTTTCAGCTTTTGATTCTGCTTCATTTAATCACAATCTAAAGTAGGGAGATGTGCTTTAGACTTCTGATTCGCATCTAGCGTGACTTTTACACGCAAAAAAGCACTTTTACAGATTATCCACCAAACACTCTCTCTTAACTTAATCAATTTTCAACTTCTATTTGCAAACAGTACCGACTTCTGATTTTCAACTATTTGCCGCTTCGCCGCAAATAAATCACTTTCTCCAAAAAAATAAAAAAAGTGTTTGCAAACACTCCAAACTTGAATAATTATAATTAGTTAAGGTTATGATTTTTTTAGGCTAGTTGATGAAATTATTCCTTTTCTGTCTGAAGTATCTTACTGCTGCCAATTTGATTCGATGTACAACAAATTCCTCAATTTTCAAACCTTGGATGCCTCGAATAAAAACATCACTTACATGCTCTGCTGTAAAAATCTCCGCCTAGCCCCGATTAATCCCCGCCTAGGCGCTAGGCCCTCTTTGTCCGCCTACGATTTTTTGTCCGATTAGGCCCGCTGCTAACTCCGCGCCAGGCGCTAGCCCCATCCGCGCGCTTTAGAAGCGCGCAAGCCGCTTTTTACAAACATTGCTTACATGAAAAAAGTTTGGATAATAATTGAGGGGCAAAAAGAAAATAGTAATTACTTTGAAGTATCTTTTGTACACAAAATAATATGATTCTTTGAATGAAAAGCAAGCTGATGATAACTTGACCTATGCCTGGGCCGTTGAAATTTTGATGGTTAACATTTTTTTTTTTTTTAAATTACAAAAGCAAACCTAAGATTCGGCTAATTACAAAAAACTCCACTTGTTTTTGAAAATTACAAAAAAAAACTTTTGAGGTTTGATTTCGTCTTATATTTTTCCAATTTCATAAGCAAAAAATATTTAAAAAAACCTTCCGATATTTATAAAAATATTACAGTTACCCCCTCAAATTTAAGACATAATCAAATCTGAGGGGGCTTTATGTAGTTTTTAAATATCTCTGGGTTTTTTGTAATTAGCCCAAACCTCAGGTTTTTTTGTAATTATCCTTTTTTATAATTTCTCAAAGCCGAATAAAATCATTTCAAAGTTGTGGCATACCTTCAAGACCACACACTTATTTCATGAGTACTGATCACATATTTTGCTTCCAAATTAATCAAAATGTAATTAGTAATCACTAATGAAACCCAATCATTATCCTCGTTATAGAAGAATTGGCTGTCCAAATCATGACATTTATATTCATTTTGTATTTTTTTACAACTTTTTATGTAGTTATCAATGATTAAATTTATCATTAATAAGTAATTATCTCATTAATTATGGATTCGTTCCTTTTCTCGATAACAATATTATTATATGTATGTGATCAACATTGTGTTCCAGTGGTGGAGACTAGGGATGTAAAAGAATCAAATATTCTTTATTCGATTCGCGATTAATCGAATATCATGATTCGAATTCGACAAATTCGAATAAGAATTCAAATAAGAATATATTTTTGATTCAGTATTATTTTGAATTGAATTGAATAACACAATATTCGATTCGACATTCGAATCGAATATTCGAATAATATATATTTATATTATATATTACTAATAAATACACATATATATTAGTATTGATATTATATATATGTATATATATATTCATAATTCCTATGTTAATTTAATTTATTACCAACTAGTACTTATTTGATAATTTTTTTATTATTCAGATTTTAATTTATATTATAAATTAGTCACAATTTAAAGAAAATAATATATAAAATAATTAAAAATATTCGAATACGAATATTCGAATCGAATCGAATATATTCGAATATATTGGTCGAATCGAATACGAATATATTTTTCAATTCGGATAATAAACGAATACGAATACGAATATTCGAATATTAGTCGAATTTGAATCGAATACTGTGAATATTCGATTCGATTCGATTCTTTTACAACCCTAGTGGAGACTATTGTTGTCAGGGCGATTGACTCGGTTCGATCCCAAACAAGCGTGTCTGTCTCTTCCCTTGCTATCCCTGTTGTACTGAAAAAATATTATTATATGCATAAAAATCATAACCCTCCTTATAAAAACTAGGGATTTTCTTGTAATTAATTTTGTGACTATTGATCTGAAATCATTATATTTAGTATTTTATACTTATGTAGGTCAGTTCATGCTGCACGAGTAATTAAAAATTAATTAAATAATTATATGTAATCAACACGATCTTTTATACTTGTCAAGGGTCCCAAATTTTTATCGAAATTACACATCAACCCCAAGACCCCCATGCAAAAACCCTAATCAACAGGCCCAATCAATCATTTCGCTCACTGGCATATGCTTTTCCCAATCCCATTCCACCAATAATTGTACTTGTACAGTATATATTGTGTATATATTTGCGTCTAACAATAATGGTACAATCATTATTTTTTTCTCATCTTTAGTTGTACAAAAACAACTTTACGATTTTATTTAAGAAAAGAGAAGAACTATAAATTATAATATTAACTGCTTTTTATTGAACAAGAAATAAAACTAAAGTTTCATATTGATTTTAATGTATTATTCAATTAAATCACAAAACTATTATTTTTAAAAAAGTAAATAAGTGACATTAGAAAGTAGACCTCAAATATGAAACTAATGAAATAGCTCAAGTGGTAAACTTGAGTTTCTAAAATTATGGGGTTTTTTTGTTTAAATTTGTAATATTTTAATAATAATAGTTATTTATGATTGCTTTGAGAATTTATGTTTTTAAAGAGGTCTTATATTTTTGAAAAGGAGAGATAGCCAAAATTTTCAGTGTAATAGTTAAAAAACGCTCAATATATTTGTGATACTAGACCGTTATGAACATCATCTCTAGGGCCCCTACTATCCCGCTTCTAGAGCTTTGTGGAGGAGGTAAATCGAGAGATATCCATCCACGAGTTTGGGTCCTGAGTTGTTTTAGACTGAGTCACACCACAAAAATTCATTATCCACCCTGTTACCAGGGGGATTCGAACCTCCACGCTGCATATGCCAGTAAAGCATACATCACATCACTCAGGTCATTTACTAGTTGAGTTATACCATTGGGGGCTGAATCGATACTTAGTAGTGTTTAAATGGAAATTGTTTAAAGATGATTAGTACATATGCGGATTCGTGATTTGTCCAGCGTTTTTGAGACTTTCTAATTACTTTATTTCTGATCGTTATAAGTTGTTTTAGATCTGTATAGATTTATGATTTGCAGTGCTTGCACTTTTGATTTTTGTTATCAGTTGTAAGGTTCTTATGCGTAATGAAATTAATCTATTAAATAAAAAAATTTGTATACGAGATTATTAGATGTGAATATGTACCAATTTTATATACAACGAAAAAGAAAAAAGCAATTTTTAATCACTTTAATCAATTAGATATTTTTTTTTGTTAATTGTCTTAAAAATCAATTAGATAATAGAACAACTAAATGGTATGATATTAGGTTAGTCACTCCAAAAGCAGGGTGACACCAACGTGCGTCTCTCTAAGCTGATTCTCTAATCAATTCTCACGCACTCACACCCTCACCGTGTGAATTATTTTTTGCCTTTTGTTGTCCTTCACTCCTTTTTTGTTCTCTGTGATATACACACAGTTCGGGACAGCTTATCTATTTAAGCATTGGAGGAGGAGAACGCAGAGAAGGTCTGAGTTTTGTGATTCAGTCGAGATGGAAGTTAACAACGGCGGCGCGTCGGAGGTGGACGTACCGGAGAGCATCTCCGCTGTTATGCCGGGGTGGTTCTCGGAGATTAGCCCAATGTGGCCTGGTAATTTATGAGGAGATTTATCAATATGTTTTAGAGTTTTTGTGATTTTGTGTTTATTGTTCCTGTTCCGATGTGTGTGATTTTGAGGGATCTTGTTAACGCGCGCACACACACACACACACACACAAATGAAGTTTTTTTCTCATGTCCTTGTGCCTTATATTTTGGGATTCACCGGCTTTGATAGTGTACATTATGAATAAATATGACTGACTGTATATTTATATGTTGTTAGCTGTACTGTCTGGTTTTTGTTTTCTTTTAAAATATGTGCATGCCAAAATAGGGGAAGAATTGCCTCTCTTTCCACCCTTTTCCTCTTTTAGATGAATCATTTTTTTATCCCTTTCCATTGATATTGTGCTGCTCAACCAATGGTGAGGCTCTTATTGCTAATTTGAGCTAATATATAATCAGTAAGGGGGAAAAGGTTGAAGGGCTGCTCCGTTCTGCTCTTTGATATTAGATATGATTGTGAAATGTGCTCTGGTTATTCAGCTTTGGTTGGGCATTTCTTAAATCCAAAACATAGGCATGGATGATGGATGTGAACAACACTCACTTTTTTGTAGTTGCAGTTCTTGTAACTAATCATTAGCCATCAATATTTTTTCCTCCGGTTGAGGTGATCTATTAATCATAATGGTTTGTATAGTTTTCACTCATACGTGTTCCTTTTAATCTGCATACTACTTTCCTCTTTTCCTGGTATTTCATCCCCTGAAGAATTAGCAAGCACCCTGTTGGTCTATTGTTGCCATTTATTGAATGGAGCAAGTACCTTTTTTAACATCCCAAATGATTTTCTTCCCTGTATATCATAAGTCGTAAATGAGAAGTAACCGATAACTGCTGGATAAGAGAATGAAAACTTTAAATTACAATTGTTGTGCCGAATAACATTTTATCTGTTTTGTTTCCTTAATTCAGGAATTTTATGATTTGAGTAATTATGATTGTCAATTGGTTGCGTCTGTGGATTCATGCAGGGGAAGCACACTCATTGAAGGTGGAAAAAATATTATTCCAGGGAAAGTCTGATTACCAGAATGTCATGGTTTTTCAGGTACTTGCTTCTCTGAAGAGTAAAAGTCATCTAGCATTAGTTTGCTTATAATTATTTACTTTGTCTTTATTATTACTGCGTGCATAATTCCTGGTTAAATTTTACTGCAGTCATCATCCTATGGAAAGGTTCTTGTCTTGGATGGTGTGATTCAACTCACCGAGAGGGATGAATGTGCTTATCAAGAAATGATCGCTCATCTCCCACTTTGCTCAATTCCAAATCCAAAAAGGTATTCACCCTAGGATCTTTAAGGCCACGAACAACCCAGTGCCAATTCAGGGTTGAGTGCCACTTTGAGGGATAATTCCATTTCGACATGTTTGGAGATTAATAAATGCTGCGTGTTATCTGTTTTCTTTCTTTCTTTTATTTTTTAATAAATATACAACTAATTATTATTAAAAATATTTTTAAAAAATTATAATTTACCTTAATTTTAGGTTTAACGGAGATTTTCTTTCAGGTTTTGGTAATTGGAGGAGGAGACGGTGGTGTCTTGCGTGAAGTATCTCGCCATTCATCTGTTGAGAAGATAGATATCTGTGAGATTGATAAAATGGTAGTTGATGTGAGTAATTTTTCTCAGTTCATTCCATTTATTTTCTTCATTCCACACTGCTTTCGTCATTTTCTTATTAGTTCTTCTCTGAACTTGTTTTGATGGATCCTCATGATCTATTATGTTTGAGACTTAGAAACATTAGTTCTAAAAAACTAATATAAGAATTAACTGATGTCCTCCTCCCTTCCAGGTTTCTAAACAATTTTTCCCTCGTGTAGCTGTGGGATTCGATGATCCCCGTGTTGCATTGCACATTGGAGATGGTACAATTTGATATAATATCTGTTGATTTCTGTCTCCCCTTTCCACGCCTTCTCTCGGACGTAAATTTGTAACCTCACTATATTTCCTCCATTGTTTGCAGGAGTTGCATTTCTCAAGGCTGTGCCAGAAGGAACTTATGATGCAGTTATAGTGGATTCTTCGGACCCAATTGGTAATGCAATTATCTTTAACAGTGGGGCTTCCTTAACTTCTTGAGAATGTTCTATTTTAATGCTGAAGTATACTTGCATCACTCAGGTCCAGCACAGGAGTTGTTTGAAAAGCCTTTCTTTGAGTCGGTAGCTAAGGCTCTTCGTCCAGGTGGCGTTGTATGTACTCAGGCTGAAAGTATATGGCTTCACATGCACATTATTGAAGATATCGTTTCAAACTGCCGCCAGATTTTCAAAGGCTCTGTCAGTTATGCTTGGACCTCAGTTCCCACTTACCCAAGGCATTTCTTTTCTTCCTCTCTTACAATTGTGTTTTTATGGGTGGAAATGCCGAAATGGTCTGCTTTGTTTTGACCTTTATATTATATATTATCATTCGCCATTTCACCCCACCTTAGGCGATGGGTTTCAACTCTTTCAAATACTTATAACCCAAATTACAACCATTTTAATATGGGTTAATTACAAAAATACGCTTGAGGTTTAGTCTAATTACAAAAACTCCAGCTATCTTTCAAATTTACAACTATCCCCTTGATATGTATTTCTATTTTACTTATTGCACCCTCACTAGGGGGATATTTGTTGAGAAAATGCAAACCTCGAGGGGTGTATAATATGTTATACGTTAAGGGGTATAATTGAGTTATTTTTTGTATTTAGGTCAGACCTCAGGGATACTTTTTGCAATTATCCCTTTTAATATCAATGAATCTCATCTTATGAACAGGCTTTATGTGTATCAGTAATTTGGCATGCTTTATCCATCAGCACTAACTTTTTCTGTGATTTGCTTGTCATTCTCCTTTCAGTGGTGTTATTGGGTTCATGCTCTGTTCAACTGAAGGTCCCACAGTTGATTTTAAGCATCCAGTTAACCCAATAGATGCTGACGATAGCCATGTCAAAAATAACGGACCATTAAGGTTTTACAACTCTGAGGTACTGCACTAGACATTACGGATTTCCGGCGCAACTCTTTTGCCTTCTTCCTTTTATTTAAATACAAAAACAATAATTAATTTTGCTCTTTGTTTGTATACCCAGATCCATTCTGCAGCGTTTGCTTACCCTCGTTTGTTAAAAAGGGTGATTGAATTAAAAGCTGATTGACATAGTTATGTGGGGAAGCTTGTTTGAAATAAACTGTTGTTTAGCTCTGAGTACTCAATTTGTTGGATGGGAAAAGTTTTGATGATCCTCGAGTCTAGAAACCATTGTTTCTTTTTCTTTAACTAAACCAAAATGTCTGTATTTAATGTTGGTTCGCCTATTTGAGCATTGATTGTGGTCAGTGATTCATCATATTGCAATAATTTCTCAGTCCGTGAAATATCTTTGCTTGTCATGAATGATACATCCTGAATAAGCCATTGTAGAGTGTCTTTGTTCCTGTATGAGAGTTATATGTTCAGATCTTGGAAATGAGTCTGCTTTAGAAGAACTGATTGATTACTTGAACTTGGCTCATCTCTTGGTGCAGTAAACCGGATTGGGATTCAGATTTCGAATTTCTGTACTTCCATGTTCTTGTTCCATCATTAAGGATGATTACATCAATGATAAATCATATTGCAATAATTGTGTCTCAAACATTTTTGTTATTCATCTGAATAAGTGGACTGTGTCTGTGAAACGTGAAAGAGAATATAAAATCTGGTCCCCTCAGGTTGGATTAGTTTATTTGAGCTTTTCCAAGGAATTCCCTCTATATTCACTCCATCATAGTCTTTGCCTGCATCAAGTATCTCGTCCATGTGATCATAATCCTGGAAATTTTCATCCCTTGATCTAATAGAAATGCTATTGACCTAAAGGATCACTGGTATTTCAGTTTGAGCTATTTTTGATGGAAAGTCTAGAAAGTTAGGAAGCTCAAGATCTTGATCTTGAGAGAAATACCAATGATCTTGAGGTCATTGCGCTTCAACTCGGGCCTCTCGGGTATCTTATTTAAGAATAGATCTGTATAATTTAACACCAACCTCGTATTTTTGCCATCCTGAGCTATAATATCCTATGCCGGAAAAATGGGCCTCAAAGAAAACATTAGTCCAATACTTAGTGAGCTCCTGAGTCATTTTTTTATTGTATTTTCCATGGGTTGACATATGGTTTAAAATTATCGGATTCTAATGTTTGTTCATTGTCAACTCCTATTTTTTTCCCATAAAAATCCAATCATACGGGCTAGACTGGCCGAGTTTGACACCTCTATAAAGAAAGAATCTCACATTCACTAGGCTTAATTTGTCTAACTCCTCTTTGTTGCTACATTAGAACCTAAAACGTACTCTTATAATAACTCTCTTCCAAATTCCAATAAATATCAACACAAATTGAATCTGTATGTAACGCAATAAATGAAATTATTAATTTAAGAATATGACGAAAAATAAATAAATTTCCAGATACCAATCAAGAAAATGTTATTATAGGACCAAGCGCACTTCGATTTGGCAAAGATAGAGACAGAGGACCAAAAATGGATAGTCCAAATCATTAATTTTGGACCACTTTTTTTTAGGTGGGTCAAACGTATTTAACTCACCACGTGTGACGAACTTGTATCAAATAATTTGTTCATGGGTTACCAAACATTTCTCGTGCTGTCCATTTCTTGCATTATTAAACTACGACTGAATTAATGTGAGAAAGTCTTGGGTACCACTCGAAAATTAGGTCATGAAATAATACAAAAGCCAGCTATTCAATGATGATAAAAGTAAAAAAAAATTGTTAATCACCTATGGAGGTTTAAGCAATTATTTTTCACTAAATATTTTGTAACTTATAATTAATCTAAAAATAAAACTAGAATTACCTTTAATTTAAATCCCAATAGCAAAAAAGTTACGCATGTTGAACACGTGAAGGTCCCAAGGCTTTATTTTTTTTTTTTTTTTGGGCAAAACTAGTTCTGTAACTATATGGGTGACACAATTGGTCCCATACACCTTGCCATTTAAAAAGGATTAGAGAATTGAGTCCTTTTTTCTCCCTTTGATGGATAATGAAATTCATAGCTAGAAAGTTGCTACACACATGATTAGTACATGGAGTTTTTCCCCCCTAAAAATTCTAGTTTTTTTTTTTTTTTTTCTGTTTAGTCTATAACTATGTAAAAACTAAAGAAAAAATACATTTGCCCCCAAAATTTTGGGGAAAATTCTCTCTATGTCTCCAAAATTAGGTTTTGTCCCCCAATTCTCAATTCTTGCATCTGTCATTGAGTAGATGGGTTTAGCATTTCGTAATATATTAAAGACGATTGTCAGAACTATCAACACTTTAGTACGTGGTAATTTCGTTCTGCAGAAATGGTATTCAATACTAGCTAGCCTCAGTTTCACAAATTTATCTCAATAATATGTTCTATTTTTAAGAAAACCAAACATCGCCAATAAACCCTATGATGAAAACTTTGTAAAAGAAAAATTCATAAGCAAACACACCATAGTCCAAACACTATTGTTGAAATTAGTTTGTTGATTTAGTTAAGTCGTTATTTCCAAGATAGTAGGGTTGCTCATTCTATTGATTTAGTTAAGTCGTTATTTACAAAAACATCCCTCTCCCCAGTCCCCCCCTCTTCCCCAAACCAATTTCCATTCCTGCTCGGTCGCCCCCTCCCTAGAGCTGTCAAACTATAGGGGTAACAATTTGAGTCATCGGGTTGGATTCATGTTTAATTTCGAGTTGATTTCGCATTATGCTTAAAACACCAAAAATAAATTGAAACATACTACGTTTCAGACAAATTGGTAACATCGTGTCAGTCGTGTTCTGGTTTGGGTTTCTCGTGTTCGTGTCCAGGTTTCTCTCAGTAATTTTCGGGCGGGTTCGTGTCGGGTTATCATGCATGGTTAGAGATTGCCACCCCTACATTAAAGCTACTGGGCAGGGCCAGCCCAACCCATCGAGTCTAGAGAGCAAAATCGGGCCGATTCTGGCCAAATAGTGATGAGATACTATTTATAGAGTCCAACCCATGAAAATACACTAAAAAACTGGGACCACTGGACCGGTCCGATTTTCTGGGTCTAATGGGCTCGGGCAAATAGGCCTAATTTTTTTGGACCATAAATATTACAGTCCAACCCAGTAAAAATATTGGACTGATCAGTCCATATGAATTATACATGTGTGTGTATGTAGACATGGAGTTTTTTAGCTAATTTTCCAATATCCGACGAGAAAAAGACTTACACAGCTTGTTTGGGAGTACTTTTAAATGACTTTTGGATTTAAAACTTCATTCTCCATAATAATATATAGTTGTTTGGTGGTTAACTTAGAATATAATTTATGATAAACCACTTCTCCAAAAAGATCATTTTAGAGAAGCCATAATCGGAGACTTTTTGAAAAATCGCTTATTGAGAATAAGTCCATTTTTAAATGAATTTTTACAAATATGCTCTCAAATTGTAGTGTTTTCGCAAAATACAATTTTCATGAGTTAGTTTTCAAACCCCCTAAACATGACAAAAGTTGCAATTTTGCACTCAAGACAAAGTTTAGACTTTAGAGCAGCCAATCCACCATCACATCTAATCCAATTAATGGCTTGAGAGTTTAATTAAACTTTCCTTGGCTATTAATTGTCATTAATAAATAATTATTATCCATTTATCATTAATTAAATGGATGGGCCAATTATGTTCAATTTCAACAAACTCTTCTGCTCCATTGGGCCACTTTCTTAATGATAAATGGATAATAATCATAATTAAATTATTATTTCCCAATAATGGATCGATCATATGGGTCCAAACTCCAAAGTTGACGGGGTTGCCACATTATTCTCCCGTTTTGGATTCTTTTATGACCTAATAATCAATTTGATTTAACTTAGATGTTTAACCTAATTGTGGATACGAGGTTTATTCGAAAGGATTTATTAATTTGAAGGGATAATTACAAGAAGGCCCCAAAGTTATTGGCTAATTACAAAAAAATAATCATGAGGTTTTTGAAAATCACAAAAAAAAAAAAAAAAAAAACGTGAGATTTGATTGTATCTTAAATTTGGATGGGTAACTATAAATTATAATATTATAATAAACGTAAAGGGAGTTTTTGAAATATTTTTTGCATATGAAAGGGTGATGTGTAAGACGGGTCAAATCAAACCTCATTATTTTGTTGTAATTTTCAAAATATATCTGGATTTTTCGTAGATATCACGAACCTCATATATATATTTTTTATATATTTATCCTTAATTTGAATGTCGTTCTTGTCAACATAATTGGATCGAAACTTTAAGGCTTCATTTGGATGAAAGGATTTGAGCTATGGATTTTAAATCCATAATAAGAAATTAATTGAGCTTGTTTGGATTGAGTCATTCTATAAATTTCAAATCTTTGGAAGCTATTTTTGGAGTGATTTTGGAGGATTTTAAATCCTTCCTATTTGGAGTCATTTGAAATCATTCCCTAAATCCCCTCCCTAAATCTAAATCCTCCCATCCAAATGCAACCTAAGAGTTCATGTTGCAATTAAATCGACTAAATACGAGATAATTAAGTATATTATGCCCCAAAATTTTAAGAAAATAAATAAAAGTATTACTACCCCAAGTTTTAGGTTCCCCGCAATAATGAGGCCAAACTTTTTAAGAAAATAAATAAAAGTACACTACCCCCACCCCCACCCCCCGAAAAATAGGTGATGGATCAATTAAATTCCATAAATAAAAGAGAGGAAAAATTTCATGGCATGATATGAAGAAGACTTAATTAAAAAAAACACCATTTTTTTTGAAGGAACAAAAATGCTTTTTCTTCTTTTAGCATGCAAGAAAAAAACCAAATTGTCTTGTTATATAAATGTAGAAATTGAAATGATTCACTTACTGCATTTATGTGCATACTATTTTTTACCCTATAATTAAAGTTAAAAGATTTGTTTCCAAATAAAACCAAAGTTAAAGATGAAGTACGAGTTTTGTCAGTTCATGAATATATATGTCAGCATGAACCCAATGATCATTAATGTTTCACAGTGATAATTTTTTGTCATTTTGCTCATAAAAAGGGATGGATCAAAATTTATCTTTTCATCAGGCCAGGTCCACATGTATGATTTTTACCTAAAAATGTCTTAATCAATGGACTTCAGACAAAGACATTACTCATGATGGAGAAAACACTATATCATTCCTGAATTATTTATTGCCTTATTGGTACACATAATTTTAAGGAATTATTACAAAACACCCCTGAGATTCAAGCTAATTACAAAAAAATCCGGAGAATTTGAAAATTACAAAAAGAAAAACCTTGAGGTTTGATTCCGACTTGCATTTTTCGCTTCATAAGAAAAAAAATATTTCAAAAAACCCCTGATATATATTGAAATAATACAATTATACGGCCTCCAAACTTGAGGGGACTTTCTATAATTTTGAAACATCTCTAGATTTTTTTTGTAATTTGCCCAAACCTGGAGAAGTTTTTTGTAATTATCTAAGGATGTGCACTTGTACTCTATATATTTTTCCTTGAGAAACAAGAAAAAATATCTATTTTATTAATCAGATTAATAAACTAACCCATGCTTATAAATTTTTAGTCTACATTTTTTTTATTTTTATCCAACTAATTAAGGGATAATTACAAAAGAGCCCTGAGATTTTGGCTAATTATAGAAAAAAAAAACCACAGATGTTTCAAAATTATAAATTGACCCTTCATGTTTGATTATATCTTAAATTTAAGGGGTAACTGTAATATTTCTACAAATATCAAGAGCGGTTTTGAATTTTTTTTTTTGCTTACGAAGGAGCTAGAAAATATATGACGAAATCAAATCCCAAGGGAGTTTTTGTAATTTTCAAAAACCTTAGTTTTTTTCTTTTTTAGCCCGAATGTCAGGGGTGTTTTTGTAATTATCCCACTAATCAATATAAATATTTTCCTTAACTTGGTGGCTCTTGATTAATCGTGTAGATCATATGGTACCTATTACACTTGCATAATTATTTTACTTCTTTTGATAAATTGATAGTCTTTTAGGTTTCTAGATACATTTGGAATTTGCAACAAATAAGATTAATGCGAGTTGGCAAATCTATATGTTTTCAATTTGCTAATCAGGGACGTAATTAAAGCGGCTTCACACAAGTGTATCAACTTGAGGGGTTTAAATTTAATTAATTGGAAATTTAAACTAAGATTAGATGCCCCATACGTTAAGTAAAAGCCACAAGTTAATATTCAAATTCGTAGTTTATTTCACTAATGCAAGTCATGTGACGTGGAGTGAGACGATGATACATATTGGGACGCAATGGATCCAAATAAAAAGGGTAAAATAGTAAAATTGCAAAGGTCATAACATTTGAAAATAACGTCCAATTTTCTATTAAAACCTCATTTTTCCAAGGAAGATACAGGATAATCCAGAATCAGCAGAGAAAGCTGTTGATGTAAGGTGCTTAAACTCGAGATTTCTTCGTATGTATGTTTCTGGCCCATTTAAGTTTTAAATATAGTTTTTTTCAGAATTTTGTTTATGTTTAAATTTCGAATTTGTGTAGGGTCTTTGACTTCTTTTAAATACTTTTTAGGTGTTTATTTCGAATAGTTAAATTATAATTTTGTATTATCAATGAAAAGTATACATTGATGATATCATCAGAGTACATGTGAATAAAAAAGTTGAGATAAAATATCATTTTACAATAAGGAAATCCAATTATTTGATACTTCTAATAGACACATAAAACATAATCTTTGAAAGTCAAATCATGCATGTATAACTAATTTGTTCAAGTGATTAATAATTAATAATATAATAGTGTTTTTTTGGGACAGCTTCAATAAAATCTCCAATAAGACAATAGATGTTCAATTAAGCAAAATATGTGTTTTAAAAGGATATGGCAACTTTGTAGTTGTTAAAAGCGTGTACGAATTCGCAAAATAAAATATTAAAAACGTCTGTTAGCAATTAGCACCAACTTTGTTGGTAAGCATTTCAGATGTCTAGAAGGGCCAACAAGCTTTTACTTGTCATGAGAAACCAACTTTTCTTTTTTATAGAAATAAAATCAGAAAAATTCAATGGGACCCTTTAATTTATGTTGATCAACACTTTTTGTTGCTTTTGTTAATGTTATCCATTTCTATACCGCAAGATAATAAAGAATTATACAAGAAAATATAATGCCGCAAAAGTAAAATAAAATATAAGAAATGAAATTTATGATTATGATGATGACGTACAATGATTAAGTAAAGAAATAATTAATGCACCAATCTACTAATAACGATCTCTCCCGAATCGGTACACGGATGCTATTTAGTATGAGTTCCCACCAAATCTTCACTAACGCATATGCCCTTGGGAGCAATTTGATGGAGTGGGATTCCGACCTCCACCCCACAAACAATTTGATGGAGCACGGATGTTATCCATTTCTAGATCAAGAAGATAATAAAGAATTATACAAGAAAATATAATCCAAAAGAAAATAAAATATAAGAAATGAAATTTATGATTATGATGATGATGATTAAGAAAAAAAATAAGCACCACCCGGACATAGCCGAGTGGTAAAGAGATCTAGGTTGATAATATGCACTGACTCTTCAGCATTGTGGGTTCAATTCCAGGCTAAAGCAGCCACCTCATCTTCAGTCTAAGGTTAATCTAGCGCAAGGAGTTCAGTTGGAATCCAGTTCATTCCTGACCACTTGGACACATCCCGCACTCGATCACCTCCTGTTGGGCTAAGGCGCCTCTGATGTTGGTGGGTTTAGGATTAGTCCGGTACAAGCCCGAATATCTAAGTTATAAAAAATAAAATACAATGTTGCAAGCCTACAACTGAAAAACTATTGTCATTAAGGAAAAAAAAAAGGAAAAAAAAAAAAAGAAATATAACTCAATTATTCAAGATTACTCATAATTTGAACACTAGAAAAAGGAAAGAAACATAACAAATGCTGATAAAATGGACGTCTCAAAGTATAAATCAAAAGGTCACATTATTATCTAATTAACGCAATAGGGACATCTCACATCACATGTTGCTGTTTAGGTCAAACACATGAAATCAAGTCCCTAATTTTTTTAAACTGTTTGCATTATAATTCAAAAAAAAAAAAAAAAGATTGACGTACAAAACTTATCAACCATTCAAAACATAGTTTAAATTGATTATTGCTTGTTGGCAGCTAGCTATATACAACGATCTTTGACTTCATTATTCAATATTATGCTCCGAGAATAGCCCAATTGGTAAATGACCTGTCAAATGTAATGTCCGTTTTATTGGCACTCGTAGCGTGGATGTTCGAATTTACCTGGTAACATATTGGATATGGATTCTTGTGTGGTGACTCAGTCTCAGGACCCTGACTCGTTGAGACATATCTCGCGATTGAGGTCCACGACATTCTAGGGCGAGACAATGAAGATCCTCAGAGGTGTGGTTCATTATTTTATTAATTCAATATTTATTGTTATATTAGAAGGAACTAAAAAATTATATGCGTGGAACTTGAGAGTTGAGACCAATTATATTTGGTAAACAAGAACTTTTATTTTTGTAGGAATAAATATTTTTTACAAGTTTAATAGTCACGAAGAATATTCTGTTAAGATGACCGCTAATAATATTTAATGACATATATCTAAAGTGACATATCAATAATCAAAACAAGTTATAAGGATATATTTCTTTCTTTTCTTTTTTTTTTTTGAACATGCGTCAGTATATATGAATTAATAGTATCGATTTAAACATATAATTTATTGTTATTAAGCTTGTTAGTCAAATAGTCGATATTGTGGCAAGATGATGGTTATTATTATCATTTATTGATATAGTTAATCATAATTTTAATATTATTACATAATATGTATCACTAATTAATTTTTGTTTTGTTTTGGTTTAATGGTAGGCAGATTTAGAAATATTTAATTGCCATAAAATGTTTAGACAATTCTTTAACATTAATTATCTTATGTAACAAATGAAAGTTGGAGCTAATTAACTAGAATTATTATGATTTTTAAAATGGTTGGTCGGTACATCCTTAGCTAGGTTGCAATAATTAGGATATTCCATTTTTGGGCTTGGTAGTTGACATCTTGGTAGAACATAAATATTATTTGTCTATTACTTTAATTACCTTAAACAACCTTCTAAATATAATTCTAATCCCACTTATTGTGTCACACCTTAAGCACACCAATATGCATGATAATAATTGTCTCCTGAAAACCATAAAAAATATCCAAAATTAAACACCAGATTTCTCTTCTCAAAAAAAAAAAATAAAAAATCAGTGGTGTTACTTTTATTTTATGAGAGAATAATTTTGCATAGTTACAACATTTAGGCTTGTGAAAATCAACATCATTATAAAGTTTAATCGTATTTAGATATACACAAAAAAAGACATTTATATTTTTCTATTTAATCAATAATTTCACGTGTAAACTGTTGGAAATTATTCGGGTCCTGGATCTAATCCGGGCCAAATAAGATCCAGCTTTTCGATCTAATCGAGCGGAAGCGGAAGCGTGGGATTTCATAAATCGAGTTTTAGATATAAGAACATAAGATCATGCTTATTAAATTTATTCAAACTAAAGGAAGAAAAGAAAATTTACCTCTTTCGACGATTTTCTTGTTCTTCGCTTTTTCTCCGTCAATCCTCCGAATCCCCGAAGCTCGTAGACGCCGTGATCTTCCAATTCGATCCTCCCTATCAACGGCAGTGTGTGGGCACCCAAATAATAATTCTAAGTTCCTAACTTTTATTTTCCTACTATGTACTCAACTCATGAGATAGTAAGATTGGGCTAACTGGATAGGAGGAGAATTGAACTAGGTAAAAGTTAACCCACAAAATCTCACGATTAGCACACAAAAATCAGCCCTCAAATTACTGGCCGATGACTCAATCCAAATATTGCATGGCCAAAGCTAAATCCCTTTTTTAATTCAATAGATCAAAACGGTTTTACAAAGGATTGACCAAAAACAATTTGATATTGTTGGGTAATAGGAGATCAAAATACGTGCGGCAATTTGAACAAAGAGATGAAACTTTTCAATCCCAAACACTACTGAAATCTTTCTAAGAATGAGGGCCACGATAATTGTATTTTCAATTGTGAGATGTGGTCCCCTTTTTATGCGCTAGTTCAATCGGTTCCCAATCCAATTTGGTTTCCTATCTAATCAAGAATTCATAATTCTAGATAGACTCAAACTCTAATTGATAATTATCCAATATAATTATCAATTTTATAATTATATTAATATTATAAATATCTTATATTTATTTAATTCCGTATCTGATCAAAACTGTAGAGAATATCATATATTCCCTAATTAACTAATATTAATATATTAGCCAAAAATTTTGGATAACTCTTTTCCAAAAACCCTTAGGAACATAAAATATTATTTCTTTCCGTTTACTCTAGGAAGGCGAACAGGGGGGACCATGGACCTATAATTATAAGCTCCAATAAATCGAATAAATAATTAACTCTTTAATTAATTTATTCGACTTATTAATTCGATATTACTCCACTATAAATTCGGAATTGCACTCTTATAATTATAGAATATCTTACTCTACGAATTGAGCAAAGTCCCATCGATATAATCATTACATATAGATTAATCCTCCATAGACAATTCAGAATGAAGCTAGGTAGTATCCGTTAAACCTCTTCAATTACCTCTTATCCTCATTTACCATTAATTCACTAGCGAATGGTTAATTTATAATCGGATTATAAATTAGAGATCTCAAACCATTCGGTTCAGAATTAACAAATGAGGGAATCGTCTTTCTACTTCCCGCAGCATGAAGGAATGGATTCCATATTCGTGAATTTATATTGACTATTTAATTCAAATGTGAATCTAAAATGCAAGTGTTGGGAATGTCGTAGGACAAACTTAAACGAGCAAATTAAGAATCACACCGAAATAAACAGAGTCTATAATCACTCAGGATTAAGATTTATCCATATATGATCATCTAGTGATTTAATTTGATTTTCCATTTCTACAACGGAATTTGTATGGAAAATTCAAATTAAATCGTCCAAGTCCTATATGATCAAATCATATATAAATGCCTCCACTAAGATGTCTCCACATCGACGGTCCGGATAAGACAGTCACATTCAAAATGTTTAGGCGCATTAATGATGTTTTAATTAAAGATCCCATACTTTAATTAATTTCATCACGGACTTATTTTTTTAGTTTATTATCCATAATCTTAATCCTCTTGTATATAACTCTTATATACTAAGATTATGGTTACAATAAATAAACTAGGGATTTTCATGATGTTCAAGAAAATACATACAATATGCAAAAAGAGTTCGAAAAATAAATGTCGCTTTTATTAATAATCAAAAACAATTCATAATTGCTTTAAGGGCACTATCCCTAACAATCTCCCACTTGCCCTAAAGCATATGGGACATGTCTCTCAATCCTAAATTATTTAAATGCCTCTCAAACACTTTTGCGGGCAATGTCTTGGTGAATGGATCAGCCAAGGTTGTCGCAGACGCAATCTTGAGAATGAGACGTCACCCTTTGTACTATCTCCCGAATAAGATGGTACTTTCTTTCTATATGCTTTGATCTCTTGTGACTTCGAGGCTCCTTCGAATTAGCCACTGCCCCACTATTGTCACAATACAAAGTGAGTGGCCTATCCACATTTGGAACAATTTCCAAATCAGAAAGGAATTTCTTTAGCCATACCGCCTCCTTAGCTGCTTCTGAAGCGGCTATGTATTCGGCCTCCATGGTCGACCATCTGCGGTCTTGGATTGCTTAATGCTTCTCCAGACTATGGCAGCGCCACCAAGAGTGAACACTGACCCGGATATCGACTTTCGAGAATCCTTGTCTGACTGAAAGTCAGAATCAGTGTACCCGTCTATTTTAAGGTCATCACCCGAATAGACAAGCATATAGTCCTCGTTTCTCCGAAGATACTTGAGAATGTTCTTGATCGCTATCCAATGGTCCATTCCTGGATTTGATTGAAACCGCCGTGACTATCCCTACCGCATAACAAATATCGGGCCTTGTACACAATAGCAGCATACATAAGGCCGCCCCTCTGCAGAGGCATAGGGAATACGTCTCATGTCCTCTTCCTCCTGAGGTGTCTTAGGACACTGCTCCTTGGAGAGAACGACTCCATGTCGAGTTGGTAGGTAACCCTTTTTGGAATCTTGCATTCTATAACGCAACAACATCTTATCGATATAAGAAGATTGAGACAATGCCAATAATTTGTTCTTGCGATCTCGAACAATTCGAATTCCAAGAACATAATTCGCTTCTCCCAAATCTTTCATTTGGAATTGCTTGGCTAGCCAACCTTTAACTGCGGACAACATCTCTACATCATTCCCAATGAGTAGAATATCATCTACGTAAAGCACTAAAAATGCCACTTTACCACCCTTGATCTGCTTGTATACACAAGGCTCATCAACACTTTGGTCAAAACCATAAGACTTGATCGACTCATCAAATCTATGGTTCCATGACCTTGAGGCTTGCTTTAACCCATAAATGGATCTAAGCAATTTGCAGACTTTCTGCTCTTGACCTTTGGCTACAAAACCCTCTGGTTGCTGCATGTAGAATACGAGGAAAGCAAAGTGGAAACACGGAGAATTGAGTGGATATACGAGAAGTGAAGCCTAAAAGAGCGAAAGTTGAGCGTTCACGGAAGAAACAGGGGGCACACGGGTTGGGCGTGCCTCAAGACACCACCCGTGCACCCGTATAAGGTTGATTGAAGCTGCAAGATGGCGCACGGGTAGCCATGCATGGGCGCACCACCCGTGTGCCCTACAGAGAGTCGATATCTCACCGGAGTGGCGCGCACGGTAGGCCGTGCTCCGACGCACCACCCGTGCGCCCTACGAGAGAGTTGGGGTATTCCAAAGAGGTGGCGCACGGTAACCCCGTGCGTGGGCGCACCACCCGTGCGTCTGCTACTGAATTCCATAATCTGCATTAAGCCCTAAACATGATGGGGGAGTATAAAAAGGCTTTTGGGGGGCGCACACAAGGGGAATCAGACATATTTTGGGATCTACAACACAAGACAAGGGTCTATTCTTGGAAGAAGACATCAAGGAGACAATCGGGTTGCATCGGAGCTTAAGAAACGGAGATATATCGAGAGATCGTCGACTTTCCTAAGTTTTTTTCGCTTCTCTTTTAGTTTCAATCTTTCATTTTAGTTGTAATGGCCTTGAACAATTTGTTTATGAGTTGTTTAGAAATCATGTGTAGCTAAACTCTTGAGATTTCGGGTTTTGGAAGTAGATTAATGAACTCTTGTTGGATGTTTTAATCTTAGTTGAAGTTATTATCTTAAAGCCTATTTGAGTATTTTGAGCTTATTCTTGTTTTATCACTTGATCAATGATTTAACTTGTTTGATATATTGATTCATAATTCGAGAGAGATGAGTTTCAATATTAGATCTTGAATACTCGACACAAATATTTGCATGAATCGAGAGGTTTGTAAATATTTGTGAAGATATTTGATCTTTTAAACTTTTGGGAGTTGAATGCTTCATGTTGAGTAGAGATGCTAGCATAAGTATTTCAATCTACATTTTATATGCATCTCGAGAGAGAGGATAAAATAGTTTTGTGATCGTCTTATAGGAATATTGATAATAACCTTGGCTTTGATTTAATCGGACAACAAGAGGATTATTAATCGAAACCTTAACTCGGAAATCCATTCCATTATCTTGATACTTCTATCATTTGTATTATCTCAATCTTGTGTTTTAGTGATTTAAATTGTCTTAATCTCAATACAACAATCATCAAATTTCGATCGTCTAAATAAAAATAAGACTATTTTGGTTCAATACTTAGCATATTAATTTATTAGTCTCCGTGGATACGACCTTGCTACCCTATTCTATAAACTACACCGTACACTTGCGGTGAAGCTAAAAATAAGGCGAACAAGTTTTTGGCGCCGTTGCCGGGGACTAATACAATTTTTGGTGCTAATATTGCGATAGATAGAATTATTCTTAATTTAGACATTTTTCTTTATTATTTATTTATTTTTTTTTTTTTTGTGTGACTTGAATTCCACATTATTTGACTTGTTTCTTCTAGTTTGGTCCGGGTAGTGTATGAACACGCGCTCTAAGCGGGGGACTTAATACCGCTTATACCGGGAAGTTGAGGCTTTCGCGAGGAGGATCAGTGCTACCACTAGACGAGCTGAAAGACAACACAATCCGATAATGGGGGATTTGAATGAGTTACCAATACCGCCAAACAATGGTGGAAACGAGTTACCGATACCGGTTCAACAACAAGCCATTCGTGATTACTTTCGACCACAAACGAATCGTAATTACGGTGGTATTGCCCATATTCCCATCAATGCCAATAACTTCGAGCTCAAACCGCACTAATCAATATGGTGCAACAAAATCAGTTTGGGGGTTTGCAATGCGAGAAGATCCTAACTCTCACCTTGCGCGATTTTATCCAAATATGCAATACGATCAAGATGAACGGAGTCTCGGATGACGCCATAAGAATGCGCATGTTCCCATTCTCTTTTACGGGATAAGCGAGAAATTGGTTGGGTACTTTGACGCAAGCGCGATGTAAGCACATGGGACGAACCGAGCCAAAAGTTCTTGTTTAAATTCTTTCCACCGAGCAAAACTTTGTACTCAAAAGCGAGATCACTCAATTCCGACATGGGCAGTTCGACTCGAGCCTTTGTACGAGGCTTGGGAAAGGTTTCGGGATTTATTACGTAGATGTCCGCAACATGGGTTTCCGGAGGATCAACATTATGTTTCTTCTACAATGGTTTAATGGGACGACTAGAGCATTTGTAGATGCCGCAATGAGAGAGCATTGTTGGCAAGGTTTCCACAAGATGCCTTAAATCTTCTTGAGGAAATGGCCATGAACAGTTACCAATGGCCATCCTGAAAGATCCAATGTACAACGAGTAGCCGAAATCTCGATTCGCACCTATCAAAACATTGTCGGCACAAGTAGCGGCTTTAACAACTCAATTGAATGTATTTACGAAGAAGAAGCGGCGGCACGAGCACGGGTAGCGAAGCTCTTCTATATCCGATGGAAGAGGTAAATTATGTGAATAACCGGAATTTCAACAATTTAGGAATAATTCAAACCCAACGCACTACTATCCGGGGTTGAGAAATCATGAAAATTTCTCCTATGCGAATACAAAGAATGTGTTACAACCTCCGCCGGGCTTTAATGCTTCAAGTGGAGGCGGTAATGGGGAAGGCAAATCGTCGTTGGAAGATGCACTCACCTCTTTCATAAATCAATCTAATGCTTTCATGAATGACACGAGGAGCGCGCCTAGCTAAGCAAGACCTTCGGATGGATAAATTAGAACAACAAATGACAAGCTCGATAAAGAACGGAGACTCAAGTGGGTCAATGGCTACAATAATGGGTGGTCAACATCAAAAGGGTCAATTTCCAAGTAACACGGAAATGAATCCTAAGAACAATGCAAGGCGATTCGCTTACTTAAACGGTATGGAATATGAAGGGCCTAAAGAAAAATCTGGGAATCCGAAACTTTCGGATGAAGCATCTAGGCCGAAGCAAAGAGACTCCGTGATGAAGGATGGTATTGAAGAAAATGGGAAAGAAGAGAACAAAAAGAGGCGGAACAAACAGGTGAAAAGCTAAAATCATCATCTAGCTTGAATATACCTAAGTTGTCTATATCTCTTCCCTTTCTCAAAGATTTCAAAAGAAAAAGCTTGATGATCAATTTGCCAAATTCCTTGATATATTTAAGAAATTGCACATTAACATTCCTTTTGCAGATGCATTAGAACAAATGCCGAACTATGCGAAATTTCTTAAAGATGTGATGTCAAAAAGCGGAAGATGACAAGCTTTGAAACGGTGAATTTGACGGAAGAATGTAGTGCAATTATCCAAAGGAAGTTACCACAAAAATCGAAAGATCCGGGAGTTTCACTATCCTCTTGTGCTATTGGTGGTAATTTCTTTAATAAAGCGTTATGTGATTTGGGGGCAAGTATTAACTTGATGCCTTTGTCCATTTTCGTGAAACTTGAATTAGGCGGACGTGAAACCAACCACGGTGACATTGCAACTTGCCGACCGATCACTTACGTATCAAGGGAATTATTGAAGACGTCTTGGTAAAAGTTGATAAATTTATATTCCCCGTGGATTTCTTGGTTTTGGATATGGAAGAAGATCAAGACGTTCCACCGATACTTGGACGCCCTTTTCTAGCAAACGGGTAAAGTTCTTAATAGATGTGCAGAAAGGGGAGCTCACATTACGTGTTAATGATGAGCATGTTTTATTTTCTATTTATAAGGCAATGAAATTTCATGATTCGGTAGAGAATTGTAATTTTTTGGATATAGTTAGTTCATGCATTGAGGATTATGTTGATCATACATTGTCTACAGATGATTTGGAATTTGGTCTAACCCACTCGTGCTCAATGTCGAGTGTTGTACTTGATTTTGATAACCAAGATTTGTACGACTATGTTTGTGCCTTAGATCATATGCAGGAACTACCTAATAGCGCAAGAGGCGAAAACGCAAAGCCAGAAAAAAGGATGGAACTCTCTGAAGAACGCACGGCCAGGCGCCACGCACGGTCGGCCCGTGCGTGATCTTCAAGAACGATGGAACTCTCAAGAGCGCACGACCGTGCGCCCGCGCACTGTCGGCCCGTGCGTGATCTTCAAGAACGATGGAACTCTCAAGAGCGCACGACCCGTCTTGGCGACGGCAGCCCGTGCGTGAGACTGAATGTCAACACCACCTCCGGAACTCAAGCAATTACCTGAACACCTCAAATATGCATTCCTAGGGACAAATAATGCAAATCCGGTAATCGTTTCATCTCTTCTCACTCCTACCCAACTTGATAAACTGTTAAGGGTTTTACGAAAACATAAGTCGGCACTAGGTCTGGTCTATAAGCGATTTAAAAGGCATAAGTCCATCCATTGTGATGCATAAAATTCGGATGGAAGATGTTTATAAACCATCAGTGCAAAACCAAAGACGACTAAACCCTATTATGCAAGATGTGGTTAGGAAGGAAGTATTGAAATGGTTGGATGCCGGGATCATTTACGCGATATCTGATAGTTCATGGGTGAGTCCTGCATGTGGTGCTTAAAAAGGGGTAACAGTGGTAAAAAATGAAAATGAGGAACAAATTGCTACTAGAATTGTTCGGGTGGCGAATATGTATTGATTATAGAAAACTTAATGATGCCACTTAAAAGATCACTTTCCCCTCCCCTTTATCGATATGATGTTGGATCGTCTTGCAGGTTATGATTATTATTGCTTTTTAGATGGTTATTCCGGGTACAATCAAATCATGATTTTGTAGGAAGACCAAGAGAAAACAACATTTACATGTCCGTATGGCACATTTGCATTTCGACGCATGCCATTTGGTTTATGTAATGCACCTACCACTTTCCAACGTTGTATGATGGCTATATTTCACGATCTTATTGAAAAAGTTATGGAGGTGTTTATGGACGATTTCTCTGTGTTCGGGGATTCTTTTGATAATTGTCTTCACAATCTTTCCCCAGTTTTGCAAGCGATGTGAAGAGACCAATTTAGTACTAAATTGGGAAAAGTGCCATTTTATGGTACGCGATGGCATTGTACTTGGTCATCGAGTCTCTTCTGCAGGTTTGGAAGTTGATCGGGCAAAGATTGTAGCAATTGAGAAGCTACCACCTCCCACAAATGAGAAAGCCATTCGGAGCTTTTTGGGCCATGCCGGATTTTACAGAAGGTTTATCCGTGACTTTTCTAAAATTTCTAAGCCCTTGAGCCAATTGCTAGAAAAAGATGCTGCTTTCATTTTTTCCAATGAATGTTTGCAGGCGTTCGAAATGTTGAAGACAGCATTGGTGACCGCACCTATACTCGTCGCCCCAGATTGGAGCCAACCATTTGAGCTAATGTGTGATGCAAGCGACTATCTTTGTTAATGCTGTTCTTGGTCAAAAGAGGGAAAAATTGTTCCGATCCATCTACTATGCAAGTCGAACGTTGGACAGTGCTCAACAGAATTATACCACAATCGAGAAAGAAATGTTGGCGATTGTTTTCGCGTTCGATAAATTCCGATCTTACTTGATCGGGACGAAGACGACATTGTGCATCTTGACCATGCGGCTATCAAATACCTCTTTGACAAGAAGGATGCGAAACCGAGGTTGATTCGATGGATCTTATTGTTGCAAAAGAGTTTGACGTGGGAAATCAAGGACCGAAAAGGATGCGAACGTGGTAGCGGACCATCCGTCTCGATTAGAAAATCAAGAAGGAGAAAAAAAGGTACGGGATTGATAAAGAGGAGTTTCACGATGAAAGATTACTCATGCTTGAGGCAAAGTTCCCATGGTATGCGGACTTTGTCAACTACTTCTGGGTACCGGAGTTCTACCTCCTGGGATCTATCACCGTATCAAAAGAAGAAATTCTTACATGATGTAAAGTTCTACATGTGGGATGACCCCTCTCTTTAAGAGTGCGCGGACAAAATCATAAGGAGATGCGCACTGAGAAGAATGGGAGGAGTCCTACAACATGTCACTCTTCACCATCCGGCGGACATTTTGGTCCCACTCGCACCGCAGCGAAGGTATTGCAAAGTGGGCTATATTGGCCCACTTTATTTAATGATCGTTATTTGTTTGTACAACAATGTGATGTGTCGGCGAACGGGAAACATTTCACGGAAGACGAGATGCCAATGACCAACGTAATTGAAGTGGAGTTGTTCGATGTGTGGGGATTGACTTTATGGGCCCATTTCCATCGTCTTCGGGTTATCAATATATTCTACTTGTCGTGGAGTATGTATCCCGTTGGGTAGAGGCAATTCCTTCTAAAACAAATGATGCTCAAGTTGTAATGCGATTCCTTAAGAAAAACATCTTTACTAGATTTGGCACTCCAAGAGCTTTAATTAGTGATGGAGGTCGCATTTTGTAAACAAATTGATGAGCAACTTGTTGGCCAAATATGGGGTCAAACATAAAGTCGCATTGGCATATCATCCACAAGCCAACGGACAAGCGAGAAGTGGCTAAGGAGATCAAACAAATCCTTGAAAAGACGGTGAACATCAACCGAAAAGGATTGGGCGTTAAAATTGGATGATGCCCGGCATACCGAATCGCGCATATAAGACACCGTTGGGCACATCTCCATATCAACTTGTATTTGGGAAGTCGTGCCATTTACCGGTAGAATTGAGCACAAAGCATTTTGGGCGGTAAAGAAAGCGAATCTGGATTTTCGAAAGCCGGTGAGGAAAGGTTGCTCCATTTGAATCGGATGGAAGAATTTCGGGATGAAGCGTCACGAAAATTCCAGAATTTACAAGGAAAGAACAAGCGGTGGCATGATAAGATGATCAAGAAAAGAGAGTTTTTACCGGGAGAACCGGTGCTCTATACAATTCACGCCTTAAATTCTTCCCGGAAAACTCAAGTCCAAGTGGTGGGGCCATTTGTGATAAAGAAAGTGTTGAATCCACCGGGATTGTAGAATTGTTAACAAAACAAAAGGCGAGACTTTCATGGTAAACGCCAACGGATTAAGCACTATTTCCACCAGGAATCAAGAGGAGGTGACATCCACCACCTTGCGCGATCCGTAATTTAACAAAATAGGCGTCAAGCTAAAGACGTTAAATATAGCGCTTGTTGGGAGGCAACCCAACGGTTTTTTCGTGTGATTTTCATTTTTGTGTGTGTTTAGTTTCACGATTATGTGATTTGAGTGATTTGATTTGTGTAATTCTTTTAATGAGTGTGATTTGTGTGTTTTTGTTTCATTTTTGTGTGTTTCAAAAAAAAAAAAAAAAAAACTAAACCGAATTGTCAGATAAGTGCGCACGCGGGTAGCCGTGCGTTTTACGCACGACCCGTGCGCCCGTGCGCCCTTCGTAGAGTTGGGCAAATTCAAGGGTGGGCGACGGTTAACCGTGCGTCCGACGCACGACCCGTGCGCCTTGCGAAGAAGAAGGATAAATTGGACGGTTTTAAAAAAACTGTTCTTCATTTCAAACCCTCAACTCGCGCGCCCTCTCGAATCCTCCCTAGTTTTCGAAAATTTCTCCTAGTTTTCACTTGAATTCATCCGCATAACACCTCCCCCATCACAATTGAGCTTCACTTTGCATCAAATTTGAATTTGCTTGAAGAATTGTGAACAAAAGGACTAGGGTTCAAATCTTCCACTTCGAGTTTAACTTAGAGAATTTAGGTAAGAACACCGTTTCTCCTTGTCAATTCGTTGTTAATTATGTATTAAGGAGCATGGTAGGTGTGTATTTTGATATTTTTGCTATAAATGATGTGAATTATTCTTTGAGGCAAATTATCAAACACCTTGTGGGCTTGTATAATTGAGGAGATGTAGGGTGAATTGTTGATGAATAAGCATGGCCAATGTTTATTTGAGCTAATATTTGTCGAGAATGGCCTTAATTTTTGTTTGTTTGGGGTAGTTGATCGATCAAAGTGACTTGGGCATGTGAATTTACATCACTTAATATGTTAGCTTTACTTCCCTATTTTGTTGTTGCCATTGATGATATTGAGAGGCTAATGAAATGCGTTTCGGTACAAACACTTCATGGCCGAGCGAAGAAACCCCAGGGTGGAAGGAGAGGCGTGCACGCGGACGGCACAACGCAAGTAGCACCACCGAGGTCGATCAAAACATCCTGAAGCATATGGGGTCAACTTAACAAATGCCGATGATCTTGAGCGATGGAATCGCTTGATCGGTCGCCAAATAGCTCCATCTCGCTACGTCGACGATGATTGTACCCAAACTTTGGGGATCCATGAGACGTGTGGCGTCTTTTCGCCAAGGTAGGATGGACGAACTTCATGAGCCGAAGGTGGCCGACATTCAAAAAGCATACATTGGAGTTCTTGAGTACCGTGGAAGTACTCAAACAAGGCGGGACCTTCGAACCGTATATGATAAAATTTCGGTTGGGAATGTTCGTAGACAACTCTCTATGACCCAATTGAACACCATTTTCGAGGTCCCAACAAACGTACCCGCCCGATGCCCCATTATGATCAATACGACTTACTGAGAATGCTTGTGGAAACACCACAAACGGGGCCAATGTTGTATGCCGCGCGGACCGCAAAAGCCTCTTCGATCAGGAATCCAGTTTTCCGGTATATACAACGCGTGGATCGCCTCCTCTCGTGTTCGCCCGAGAAAACATTGGAGGGATGACGACTAAAGAACTCTATCTCCTCTCGGTGTATGGTCACAAACACCCCCTACAACACCGCCGTTAATTTTGCCGAGCAAATTGAGCAGATTAGCTAAGCGGGAAGGGCACGATTTCTATAGGGGCCTCATTACCCCTATTGCCCGGCATTTCAATGTCGATTTTCGAGGCTTGGAGCCTATCCCGGCAAAGCACTCGGGTTAATTTGGCATCGTTGCACCATATGAAGTTCATAGCGAATGAAGACAACAGATTGGTGCTTCTACAAAAGAAAGGTGCTTCATTTCCGTTGCCTAACCCACCATACACCACCGTTGATACATTGATGGACACCACCAACTTCTTAATGAACTCGGCGCACATAACCGAATTACAGAGGCTATAGAGTCAAGAAAGAGGCGCAGAGTTGAAGGTTTCTTGGATGAAGAAGATATGGTGGAGGAGGAGGATGAGATACATGGACGCGAAATGGGGATGGAACCTCATCATCCCCAAATTGGGTATGATATACCCGAGTCCTCACACGGAGGCGATTATCCTCGACATTCTCAAAGCGGGGATCGCCCCGGGTCCGTCTCACGATGGAGGACCCCATCGCGACGCCAATTTTCAAGACATGTTTTATGCGTTTGGGGAGAACTTGAGGCGGCAAGAAGAAGAGTTGAGGCGGCAAGGAGAGGATTTAAGGCAACATAGTCGATTTTCTCGCGTTCGCCGAGCGATCGGAGAAGCGTTCGAGGAGACGTGGCAAGTGCTCCAACAGCTACAAATGTGGCATATTTCTCAAGGCCACTTCCCACCACCGCCGCATGATGATTCAGTATATCCCCACTTTTTGTTATTGAAATTCTATTTTTCCCCTTAGACACTATAATTTCATTCAAGTTTGGGGAGAGATAGTATTTTAATATATGAAAAGTGTGGATACAAAAAAAAAAAAAAAAAATCATGCATTTTGTGTTTTCATATAGTTGCATTAGAGCACTCTAGGTGCATTTGCATTAGAGCACGTTTATAGCTTTAGCACGTCTATTGCTTTAGTAGTGGTTAGAGAGTGTGTTGACCAAGCATGTGCAACTTTGTTGTTTGTGTGTTGATTGAGAATTCATATTGTTGGGATTGGATCTTTGGTTATGGATTGATTGAGCCTTGAATAGATAACTTGGAGCATGTTGATATGAAAAACTTGGTGTGATGCTTTGAATTACATCTTGACTAGCTTTGTGAGCTTTGAGCCTTTTATCGCTTATATCTTGTGCGATCTTATTGTAATTTGAGTGTATCATTCATGTTGATTAAAATTCTAGAACTTGCTTGGGTATCTCGTCAAGGCCACATGTTGTATGCGGTGTGAATGTGATTAAAGGCCATCTTTTCTAGCCTTTCAAGCCTTTTACCTACCCAAAGATGTTGAAATTCCTAGTTAGCCAAGTTGAGCCTATAGCCTATTTCTTTGATAACCAAAAAATTTAACCCTTGATCTTAATATATCCATCACCTTAAACTCGAATGTATAGCGTTGAGTAAAGGAATGAATGAGGATGAATGGGTGGGAATTGAAAGGTAGGATAAGTGGGCATACTTGGTTAAATGGGACATAAAGATGAAGGAAAGGAGTTGAATAAAAAGTGTTGAAAATACACAAATAAAAAAAAAAATTTTGAAAAGTTGATAAACTTGGAGGGCGAAGGATTGTGAATGGAGGCAATTCTCAAAAGAAAGAAAGGAAATGGAGATAAATGAAGTTGATAAAAATGAGAGATGATTGGAGTAGCATATGGGATTGTAATGAAAATGATTGATATGCTCATCGGTCTATACACTCGAGTTTGAGTCACTTTATCCAAAAAAATTTCCTACCTAAACCAAAGAGCCTTCATTACAACCAAATGAGAAAGTCCTTTATGATTCACAAATTGCATACACTCTCGTGGCGGAGATATGAGACAATTGCAAGTTCTATGGTAATTTTGCGACATCGAATTGATTTGAGCGTAAACACGTCCTATAACCTCGTGAGATGAGAGTATACACTTAACTTTGAGAGTTGGATTGAGCATTTCACTTTGTCTTATTTGGCGTGTTCTTTGATTAGATATTTGAGGCTTGATTGAGTTGTACTCGGCATTCATGACGAACAATTTGGATTTTTTCGTGTAGACTCTTGGTGTGCGCTGTTATCTTTATCTCCTGTTATGCTTTATCGTGTTCTAAATATTGTTGATCGGGGACGGTCACAGTTTAAGTTTGGGGGATTTTGATAAGTGTGAATTTTGCATGTGTTTCGATGTGTATTTGAGCTATAATGATAAGTAAACATGCATATACTCGCGTTAAATGTTACATATTCACTCCTTGTGGAAAAGATATTACACTTTGCTTATTTTGTAGGAATTTCATGATATTTGAAGCTAATTGAATAAGAATACGAGGAAAGCAAAGTGGAAACACGGAGAATTGAGTGGATATACGAGAAGTGAAGCCTAAAGAGCGAAAGTTGAGCGTTCACGCGGAAGAAACAGGGGGCACACGGGTTGGCGTGCCTCAAGACACCACCCGTGCACCCCGTATAAGGTTGATTGAAGCTGCGACATGGCGCACGGGTAGCCCATGCATGGGCGCACCACCCGTGCGCCCTACGAGGAGAGTCGAGGATATCTCACGGGAGTGGCGCACGGGTAGGCCGTGCTCCGACGCACCACCCGTGCGCCCTACGAGAGAGTTGGGGTATTCCGGCGAGGGTGGCGCACGGGTAACCCGTGCGTGGCGCACCACTCGTGCGTCTTGCCGCAGCCTTCAATCAACCTTATACGGGGGTGCGGGTGGTGTCTTGAGGCACGCCCAACCCGTGTGCCTGTTTCTTCCGTGAACGCTCAACTTTCGCTCTTTTAGGCTTCACTTCTCGTATATCCACTCAATTTCTCCGTGTTTCCACTTTGCTTTCCTCGTATTCTTATTCAATTAGCTTCAAATATCATGAAATTCCTACAAAATAAGCAAAGTGTAATATCTTTTCCACAAGGAGTGAATATGTAACATTTAACGCGAGTATATGCATGTTTACTTATCATTATAGCTCGAAATACACATCGAAACACATGCAAAATTCACACTTATCAAGACACAACATAGCATACATAAGTGCCGCCACCTGCAGAGAGGCATAGGGAATACGTCTCATGTCCTCTTCCTCCCGAGGTGTCTTAGACACCGCTCCTGGAAGAACGACTCCATGTCGAGTTGGTAGGTAACCCTTTTTGGAATCTTGCATTCTATAACGCAACAACATCTTATCGATATAAGAAGATTGAGACAATGCCAATAATTTGTTCTTGCGATCTCGAACAATTGAATTCCAAGAACATAATTCGCTTCTCCCAAATCTTTCATTTGGAATTGCTTGGCTAGCCAACCTTTAATATGGACAACATCTCTACATCATTCCCAATGAGTAGAATATCATCTACGTAAAGCACTAAAAATGCCACTTTACCACCCTTGATCCGCTTGTATACACAAGGCTCATCAACACTTTGGTCAAAACCATAAGACTTGATCGACTCATCAAATCTATGGTTCCATGACCTTGAGGCTTTTTTAACCCATAAATGGATCTAAGCAATTTGCGACTTTTCTCGCTCTTGACCTTTGGCTACAAAACCCTCTGGTTCTTTGCATGTAGATTTCCTCGCTCTAGATGGCCATTCAAAAAGGCCGTCTTGACATCCATCCGCCATATCTCATAGTCAAGACATGCAAAGCAATTGAAAGTAGTATGCGGATAGATTTTAGCATTCTTCTAAAGTAGAAAGTCTCCTCATAGTCGACTCCCTCTTTTTGGGTGTAACCCTTAGCCACTAGCCTTGCTTTGAAAGTCTCTACTTTCCCATCCACACCCTTCTTTCTCTTATAGATCCATTTGCACCCAATGGGCCTGACATCTTCAGGCGGATCTACAAGAACCCAGACAGTGTTGGAGTACATAGACTCCATTTCTTGGTTCATAGCTTCAAGCCACCTCTCTTTATCAGAATCCTCCATTGCTTGTCGAAAAGACAATGGATCATCGTCTACCCCATCGGAGACTGCAACATTTGCTTCTTCGATTTGACGATAGCGGATTGGTGGTCTAATCACCCTCCCATTGCATCGAGGTGTCATGATATTCTGATCAGGTATAGTGGTATTTTTAGTGATTTCCCCAACAACTCTTGTTGGTTGTGGTCCGATCTCATCTTGAAAGTAACTCCTCGAAAGTACAACTTTACTCGAGGTCGGAAGTTTTCTATATAATCGTTCTCAAGAAAAGAAGATTAGTCGAAACTATTACTTTCTTTTCTTTGCGGATCATAAAACAAACCTCCTCTCGTTCCTTTGGGATATCCAACGAACAGATACACTTTACGAACGTGGATGCAACTTTCCGATCTTTCCTTTCAAGACATGTCGGGCACCCCCATATGCGAAAGTGGCGTAAACTAATTTTACTCCCATTCCACAACTCTAGTGGTGTCTTTTGGATTGACTTAGGCGGAACTACATTCAAAATGTAAACCGCCGTTTTGCAATGCATACCCCCAAAACGAATCGGCGGTGTCGCGTAGCTCATCATCGACCTAGCCATATCAAGCAACGTTCGGTTTCTCCTTTCAAAGAACACCATTTTTTGAGGGTGCAGTGTTGTGAGTTGGTACAAAATACCATGCTACAGCAAATAATCTTTGAACTCGAGATCGACATACTCGCCCCCGATCGGATCGAAGGCACTTCAAAGATTTTCCTAGGCTTTTTCAGCTTCCGCATGAAATTCCTTGAACTTTTCAAAAGTCTCGGATTTTCTATGCATGAGATAAACATATCCAAACCTCGAGTAATCATCAATAAAAGTGACGAAGTACTCAAAGCCACCTCTAGCTTGTGTGGTCATGGGACCACAAACATCACTATACACAAGCTCTAGTGGTTCTTTGGCTCTATTGCCTTTGCGAGAGAAAGGTCTCTTAGTCATTTTTCCTTCAGACAGGACTCACAAACGGGAAGAGTGCCAACTTTTAGCTCTCTCAAAGGACCATCCTTTGCAAGCCTATTTATCCTTTCTAGTGAAATATGCCCTAACCTTAGATGCCAAATATATGTTTCATCATCTTGAGAAACCTTTTGCCTTTTTGGTTTAGGATGTTCTACTTTAAACATTTCGGCATTTAGCAGTGGTTGTTCATTAGACTTAATTAAATAGAGTCCATTTTCCAATATTGCAGTACAAATATCACGCCCATTTTTAGAAATAATAATCGAATTATCATTAAAAGATAGTGAAAATAAATGTTCATGCAATTTTGAAACAGAAATCAAATTTCTACGGAAACCAGGAATATAATAAACATCGTTTAAAATCAATATTTTATCTCTAATATTAAGCTTAATTACTCCCATTTCGCTTTTGCGAAAACCATCGCACCATTGCCAACTCGCATTGTGAAAGACCCCATCGCAAGCTCTTCATAAGAACTAAGCATTTGTAAGGAAGAACAAACATGATTAGTAGCTCCAGAGTCAACTACCCAAGTAGAAGAATCTTTAGTTACCAAACAACTTTCAAGAACAAGTAAATCAAATTTACGTTTCTTGTTTTCCTTTACTTTGGAGAGAAACTTGGGGCAGTCTCTCTTCCAATGTCCTCTTCACCGCATGATGGAAACAATTTCCCTTTGGTTTAGAGAAACCTTGCTTCTTGCCTTTAAGGTTTTCACATACGAGTGTAATATTCATGTTATTATTCCACTTGTTACAATTTTCTCCAGTTAATGAATCATTCAACAGTTCAAGCATAGGACAAGACATCATTGCTGAAAATTAAATAAAGCGACATAAATAAGCGAACGAACATCATAGAGCATTCAATTTAGGAATCATAAACATGATGCATGAAAGCAATAAAGTTTATCCTACCAATTCCAAGGTAATTTAATCTCACATTTGAAAAGCCGTAGGGTAGGTCAAATCAAATGACGATTAAATCGAGACCATCTCGCATTAATAAATAAATAATCAAGACATCTCATATCTTCATTTATTAATTAATCACCTTTTAGTTTAGCCTAGATACATCCAAACTATTTGATTGTATCCTTATGAGTGTTACCCATTATTTTGGATTTTAAAAATTAACTCAAAATCGCCGCCGTAGGGTAGGAAAATTAAGAGTTAAATTTTAAAGTCCTATCCTTTCGGAGATTAAGCCTTGATTATTGATTTAAGTGAAAACCATCCGTAGGGGACGAATCCGGCGCCGCAAGGCGTCACTTAAATCTCACGGTGCTTTGATCAATAATGGAGGCCATAGGATTTATTGTCATGAATCCTTCTCCCACTCACTATTTTATAATAAATGTTTCCTAAACATTTAAGTTATAAAACATCTTATGTTTTAATAAGTCAAGTCCAATCTATTGGTCTTATTGATTAAAATTCTCTAATTTAAAAATCTAACTTTTAGAAATTAAATCATAATTTTAATCAACTTTAAATACCCCTAAATTATCAAAATAATTAAGAGAATAGGGATAAGACGGAAAAATTTCATGAAAGAACAAAGAAAACAACGCGTCAATCGAAACGGACTGCCGAGCCCGCCGGGACTCGCCCGAATCGCCTGCCGGAGCCCGCCTTGGGGCTGCCGGCGATCGCCGATGGTCTGCCCAAACGCGAATCCAAATAATATTTGTTTCTAAAACATGTAATTCGGAGATTTTTCATAAAAAGGATCCAATTTTCACAAAATAAATTCCAAACAATTATCCCAATTTTAAAATCATATAAACACTTTTATACAAAATTTAAAAAATTTTATATAACACTTTTATACAATATTTTAAAAATTATATAAAACACTTTTATATCGATTTTAAAAAAACATATAAAACACTTTTATATCAATGTCAATCCATCTCATAGATCTATCATAACAATTAAACAATTCAATTATCATGATGCATGACATGCTTGGGAGTGGGTTCCATGAATGACATATCAATATGCATGGCATATATATCACATATACATCACATAAATATTAATCCGCGAAATAATAAATATGACAATTGATGCCTTAAAATTAAAAGACGCACATGCATCCATATATCAAAACAGGCAAGATCAAATCCTAAACCCACTCCAAAATAAATTTAATAAAGTAGATCTAGTTCTTATATCAAAAACCAAATGGCTCTGATACCATTTGTTGGAAATTATTCGGGTCCTGGATCTAATCCGGGCCAAATAAGATCCGGCTTTTCGATCTAATCGAGCGAAAGCGGAAGCATGGGATTTCATAAATCGAGTTTTAGATATAAGAACATAAGATCATGCTTATTAAATTTATTCAAACTAAAGGAAGAAAAGAAAATTTACCTCTTTCGACGATTTTCTTGTTCTTCGCTTTTTCTCCATCAATCCTCCGAATCCCCAAAGCTCGTAGACGCCGCGATCTTCCAATTCGATCCTCCCTATCAACGGCAGTGTGTGGGCACCCAAATAATAATTCTAAGTTCCTAACTTTTATTTTCCTACTATGTACTCAACTCATGAGATAGTAGGATTGAGCTAACTGGATAGGAGGAGAATTGAACTAGGTAAAAGTTAACCCACAAAATCTCACGATTAGCACACAAAAATCAGCCCTCAAATTACTGGCCGATGACTCAATCCAAATATTGCATGGCCAAAGCTAAATCCCTTTTTTATTCAATAGATCAAAACGGTTTTACAAAGGATTGACCAAAAACAATTTGATATTGTTGGGTAATAGGAGATCAAAATACGTGCGGCAATTTGAACAAAGAGATGAAACTTTTCAATCCCAAACACGGCTGAAATCTTTCTAAGAATGAAGGCCACGATAATTGTATTTTCAATTGTGAGATGTGGTCCCCTTTTTATAGGCCTAGTTCAATCAGTTTCCCAATCCAATTTGGTTTCTTATCTAATCAAGAATTCATAATTCTAGATAGACTCAAACTCTAATTGATAATTATCCAATATAATTATCAATTTAATAATTATATTAATATTATAAATATCTTATATTTATTTAATTCGAATCTGATCAAAATCGTAGAATATCATATATTCCCGGAATTAACTAATATTAATATATTAGCCCAAATATTTTGGATAACTCTTTTCCAAAAACCCTTAGGAACATAAAATATTATTTCTTTACCGTTTACTCTAGGAAGGCGAACCGGGGACCATGGACCTATAATTATAAGCTCCAATAAATCGAATAAATAATTAACTCTTTAATTAATTTATTCGACTTATTAATTCCGATATTACTCCACTATAAATTCGGAATTGCACTCTTATAATTATAGAATATCTTACTCTTTAATTGAGCGGTCATTTGATATAATCATTACATATAGATTAATCCTCCATAGACGATTAGAATCGAAGCTAGGTAGTATCCGTTAAACCTCTTCAATTACCTCTTATCCTCATTTACCATTAATTCACTAGCGAATGGTTAATTTATAATCGGATTATAAATTAGAGATCTCAAACCATTGAGTTAATTAACAAATGAGGGAATCGTCTTTCTACTTCCCGCAAGAAGGAATGGATTCCATATCGTGAATTTATATTCCACTATTTAATTCAAATGTGAATCTAAAATGCAAGTGTTGGGAATGTCGTAGGACAAACTTAAACGAGCAAATTAAGAATCACACTTTGAAATAAAAATGAGTCTATAATCACTCGGGATTAAGATTTATCCATATATGATCATCTAGTGATTTAATTTGATTTTCCATTTCTACAACGGAATTTGTATGGAAAAATTCAAATTAAATCGGTCCAAGTCCTATATGATCAAATCATATATAAATGCCCCCACTAAGATGTCTCCACATCGGCCGGTCCGGATAAGACAATCACATTCAAAATGTTAAGGCGCATTAATGATGTTTTAATTAAAGATCCCATACTTTAATTAATTTCATCAGGACTTATTTTTTTAGTTTATTATCCATAATCTTAATCCTCTTGTATATAACTCTTATATACTAAGATTATGGTTACAATAAATAAACTAGGGATTTTCATGATGTTCAAGAAAATACATACAATATGCAAAAGAGTTCGAAAATAAATGTCGCTTTTATTAATAATAAAAAACAATTCATAATTGTTTTAAGGGCACTATCCCTAACATAAACCAAACATGATTCAGATGGAACTACTATTCTAAAACTGTATTTCATCTCATATTCCAACCGAATGGATGATAGACACATGTATAACACTTACCATATTAATTTTTAAGCAGAAATCAAGCAGAAATTGTGGGGTTCTAATATGGTAAGTGTTATACACGTGTCAATCATGCGCGCGCTGAAATATGAGATAAAACATGATTTTGGAATAGAAAAAAATCCCATCCGGGTGGGAAGGGGGCCGTACTGGGTCCCAGTCTAGGCATCTGTCCGGCGATGGCCCGATAATATTAATAAATAATAAAAAATAGTTATAATTTATATGATTTTTTGTTTGTTAGTTTTCCAATCCTGCTCACTCCATTTTCGTGTACCGACTTCGTTCGAAATACACCAGAAATTTGTTTATTCATTGAAATGTTTTATGTTTACTAATAAGTTAGGTAATAATCGTCCAACTAACTTGAGAATACTTGTGTAAATACAAATTCTTATTAACCGAGTCAAGAAACAACAATTGTGAAATAAATAAATTTATTTCACTCCCTAAAAAGGTATTATCAGTAATTTTCAGCATCACTTTCAGTGTTCCCAAGAGTCAACACATAGTTATAAATATTAAACTCTAGTTTACCAAAATCGAGATACTTCAAATTTTAATAATAATTCATATAAAAAGATCTACATCTAAATGTTCCTTATTATCAGCTTGAATTTTAATGATTTCACAGCACACGTTTGCACGTCTCTGTGTGTGTTGCACACAAAATTCCAAGAAATTTGAGAAAGAAACATGAAAAACCGTCTAATTATTATTTTATTATTCACATAAAACCATATCTCACTTTTCCCTCAAGAAAAATACATTAAAAAGAACAGTCTTTTCATAATTTCATTGTCACGAGCAAAAATATTCTAGTGTTTATGCTCTGATTCCAGTTGCCGACCTTTTTTCGGTCAGTTTTTTAATTGTCACAGCAATTTTTTGTGGTGTTTGTTCTTTTCTTTCTCTGGAGGTTTTTGAAGTGGGTCGTGTGATACATTTAGGTACTGCCAAATAAATTATCCATTTTTTCTTGGTTATTTATTTATAATTTGGTCCTCTTGTCAGTATGTGGGTTGTTTGGCAAATGGGTCTTGGTTAAAATTCTTGAATTTGCAGTGGAAATGGTTTTCTTGAATTTCTGAGGGGTTTTTCAATGGATCTTGAAAGTGGGTCTTATCAGAATCAATTAAAGGTGGGTTCTCTTGTAACCTTTGCAAAAATTTTAATTTAATTTTTTTTTTCTGCTAATGGGTTATTTTTCTATTGGGGGTTTTGCAGAAAGAGTCTTGGAGAACAATACTTACATTGGCTTATCAGAGTTTGGGGGTTGTATATGGGGATTTGAGCACATCACCATTGTATGTATACCAGGTTACATTTTCTGAGGACATTGAGCACTCTGAGACAAATGAAGAAATCTATGGTGTTTTGTCACTTGTGTTTTGGACATTAACTTTGCTTCCTCTTTTGAAATATGTGTTCATTGTGCTGAGAGCTGATGATAATGGTGAAGGGGGAACATTTGCATTGTACTCACTCTTATGTAGACATGCTAAAGTGAATTTATTGCCTAGTAGCCAGTTGGCAGATGAAGATTTGTCAACTTACAAGAAGGATATTACAAGCCCTGAGCCTTCAACTTTTGGGGCAAGATTAAAATCTACTCTGGAAAAATACAGAGTTTTGCAGAGGTTTTTGCTTGTATTGGCTTTGCTTGGTGCTTGTATGGTGATTGGAGATGGTATATTGACCCCGGCAATTTCGGGTGTGTGCCTCTAATTTCATGTTATTGTTAGTCGAAATTCAAATGTTTGTTTAGTTTCTGTTTGGTTGTTAATCTTTTGTGGCGATTTGTGCAGTTTTTTCTGCGGTTTCTGGTGTTGAAGTTGCCACGGCGAAAGAGCATCACAAATGTGAGATTCTCAATTGCTCTGTGTTTGATTAATTTGTCTTGTTTGATGATTTCGTTGATTAATTTTATTTTTTTTGTCGTGATCGTAGCTAAATAATTTTCGTGCATCGGGTGAAAATTGGTTCTGTTATGTATTGAAGAAAATATTGGAGACTCAATAGTAAATTTATCAAGATTACGTTGTAATTCCTTACCGAGTGTCGGATATCACCAGGCAACACATAGTGTTTTAGAAGTTGAATTATTAAAAGTTGTTGATAGCTTAAGGAGTGATTGTTTGGTCTCCATTCCGGAAAATGATGAATTTTATTTTTTGGGATAATTACAAAAACACCCCTGAGGTTTGGATTAATTACATAAAAACCCAGAGATGTTTCAAAATTAAAAAAAAAAAACCTTTAGGTTTCATTTTGTCTTAAATTTAAGGGATAATTGTAATATTTTTGTAAATTGTGAGGGTTTTTTTTTGAAATGTTTTTGAAAATCTCTGGGAAAATTGTAAGACGGAATCAAACCTCAAGTGGTTTTTTGTAATTTTCAAAGAACTCTGGTTTTTTTTGTAATTAGCCCAAACCTCAGGGGTGTTTTTGTAATTATCCCTATTTTTTATTTTATTGTTTATATATCTTTTCTTTATATATGTTTTTGTAGAACAGGATATAGATGGGGGACTAGTTGATGTGGTTTGTGCCTGTTTAGAATAGTATAATCTTCTATCACCATAGTGTTTATCAAAATTAATTGTTCAAAAATCATGGTTAGAAATTACAATGTAGAGGTTTTCCGAATCGGGTGCGGGTGCCTTCATGATAATTATGAATGGTGTAAAGCATTCTTTATTGGTATCAGAATCGGTATATTGTATACAATTAGCTTTGCTAGTGAGAGCAGCATGGTCTTTTATCATTCTATTATGAACATTTTTTCTTTTGACGCAATGAGATACTAAAACGAACATACACTGCTTTAGGATTAGCATCATTTCACTTGTCATAGGTTTGTAATTTTCAAAAATCTCTGGATTTTTTGTAATTAGTCCGAACCTCATGTTTTTTTTTTTGTGTGTGTAATTATCCCTATATTTTATTTATTTTCTTTGATATGTTTATTATTTCACTGTGAAAATACCGGTTCACGCGTTCATGTTCAACCTGAAATGGAATAATATTGCAGATATAGAAGTACCAGTTGCTTGTTTCATACTGATAGCATTGTTTGCCCTTCAACACTACGGGACCCACAGGGTCGGGTTCTTGTTTGCACCTGTGGTCTTGACGTGGCTTTTCTGCATCGCTGCTATTGGTCTGTATAATATTCTCCACTGGAACCCTCATGTTTATAAAGCCCTATCTCCATACTACATTTACAGATTTCTAAAGAAAACCGAACGAAATGGTTGGTTGTCTTTGGGAGGAGTTCTGCTGTGCATAACAGGCAAGTAGGTTTATTTAGTGCTGAAAACGATAGGTTTTTTTGTTTTGTTTTTTTTTCATTTCTTTACAAGATTATTAAATATGTGATTTAATAATTCCAGGTTCAGAAGCAATGTTTGCTGATCTTGGCCACTTTTCCCAGTCGTCGATAAAGGTTTAGCACCCTTTTGTTATATACTTTGTATATGCCTTTTGCATGAAACCATTATTATGATTTTGTGTGACATATACATAGTAGATTAAGTCGGTTTATAGTAAAATGATCAATTAATCAATATATGCTTTCGTCATCTTACTTTATATTGAAGTACTCTTATATTGTGCTTGATTTGAAAGGGGTAGAGATGTAGATCAATTTTGTAACTGATAATAAAATACTTCAATTATTATTTGTTTGTTTCTGTTGTATAAACTACTTTTGAGTATGTTTCTATTTTGTACAGTGTCTAAATTTGTGACTACACTAAGAGTTCTAGTTAGGGGTAGCAATCGCTGACACGACACAATAACACAACACGAATCCGACCTGAAGTTACTAAGAGAATGCGAAACAAACACAACTAAACACGATCTGACATGATGTTACATTTTATCTTAAAACATAGTTATCTTTTATTTTAGGGATAATTAAAAAAAAATAAATAAATAAAACCTTGAGGTTTGGGCTGATTACAAAAAAAAATTCAGAGATGTTTAAAATTACAAAAAGTCCCCATAGATTTGATTATGCCTTCAATTTTAGGGGGTAATTGTAATATTTCTATAAATATCAGGTGGGGTTTGAATTGTTTTTTGCTTATGAAGGGGGAAAATGTAAGACGGAATCAAACCTCAGGTTTTTTTTGTGTGTAATTATCCCTTTATTTTACTTAATTTTTGAAGTATTTTGAACATAACCCAAAAGTGCCAAAGCATAACATGAAACACGATCCGACGACCCAAATTGCCACCCAAGTTCTAGTATTGTTATGTAGATTCAAGCAAGAGTGAAAATCACTTGGTTCAAAATGCGGGAGCTAATTTTTTTTCCAAAGTGAAACTTTAACGATTCGTGTTTTAATACTGTCAAAAAATTATTGCTTGGCCTAACATACTCCATCATGTATTTGTAGATAGCCTTCACATCTTTCGTTTATCCATCACTGGTCCTTGCATATATGGGGCAAGCCGCTTATCTTTCCAGGCATCACGATATTCAACATGACTATCGGGTTGGATTTTACATTTCTGTACCTGGTAATTATCTGTAACCGAAGCTCTTTTAAATAGAAGAGTATTTATTCATGATATTATTTCCACTCATCAGATATGTACTCTTTTATTCTTGTGTTAGAGAAATTGAGATGGCCGGTTCTGGTGATTGCGGTTCTTGCTGCAGTGGTCGGAAGCCAAGCCATTATTACTGGAACTTTTTCTATCATAAAACAATGCTCTGCTTTAGGGTGCTTTCCGAGAGTCAAAATAGTTCACACATCATCAAAAATTCATGGGCAGATTTACATCCCTGAAATCAACTGGATTTTGATGATCCTATGTTTGGCCGTCACTATTGGATTCAGAGACACCAGACGCATGGGAAATGCTTCAGGTAAGACTTAAGTCATACCACATATAGGGAGTGTGTGCAAAAACTTCTGCTTTTAGAGGAATTGATTTACTGTAGTAGAAGCGAAAAGTAATTGAGAATCGGAAGTTCTAACTTTTGTGAATAAGTTGTAAAAGTGTTTTATTTGTAGGGATGATTACAAAAACACCCCTGAGGTTTGGGTTAATTACACAAAAAACCCAAAGATATTTCAAAATTACACAAAAAAAAACCTTCAGGTTTCGTTTTGCCTTAAATTTAAGGGGGGTAACTGTAATATTTTTGTAAATGTGAGGGTTTTTTTTGAAATGTTTATGAAAATCACCGGGAAAAATGTAAGACGAAATCAAACCTCAAGGGTTTTTCTGTAATTTTCGAAGAACTCTGGGTTTTTTTTTGTAATTAGCCCAAACCTCAGGGGTGTTTTTGTAATTATCCCTTATTTGTATGTAAAACTAAAGCGCCCATTCCCTTGCTTTTTAGACTCTGATAAAATTATGCAGAATTAGATTTTTTTTCCAGCCAAAAGCTGACAATCACATTTTTACTGATTACAAACACTTCCTTGAAGTAAAAAAGATTTAACATTGGAAAATTTCAGTTTTCTCTTATGCCTCGTAAACAAATGGATAGAAACCTCATAATAATCTCCGGTTTCATCCTCATATTTATTTTTACGCAAGTAGCTAACACGTTATTTTAATGTTGTAGCTAACAGAACAATTTGTTGTTTTAATCTATTCAGGTCTGGCAGTTATAACTGTGATGCTTGTTACGACATGCTTGATGTCTCTAGTTATCGTTTTATGCTGGCATCGGACGGTCCTCATGGCAATTTTGTTCGTCTTCTTTTTCGGGACGATAGAAGCCCTATATTTCTCCGCTTCTCTAACCAAATTTCTGGAAGGAGCTTGGGTGCCCATTGCCCTTTCATTCATCTTCATGATAGTAATGTCTGTCTGGCACTACGGGACACTAAAAACGTACGAGTTTGACGTTCAAAATAAAGTTTCTGTCGATTGGCTCCTCGGACTGGGTCCCGATTTGGGCATTGTACGGGTCCGTGGCGTCGGCCTCATACACACGGAACTTGTATCCGGAATCCCGGCAATCTTTTCCCATTTTGTCACCAATCTTCCAGCCTTCCACCAGGTTTTTTTATTTTTTATTTTTTATTTTTATTTGGGATAATTACAAATAGCCCCCTAAAGTTTGGGCTAGTTACAAAAAAAACCAAGAGATTTTTAAAAATTACAAAAAGTCCCTTAAGGTTTGATTATGTCTTAAATTTAAAGGGGTATTTTTGAAATGTTTTTTCATATGAAGGGGAAAATGTAAGATCTAAAGGGGTTTTTTGTAATTTCTATAATCTCTAGTATTTTAGTAATTAGCCCGAACCTCAGGGGATTTTTTTGTAATTATCCAGTTTATTTTTAGTACATTGGTGTCCAGGCACTAATCCTAGCTTTCACCAGGTTCTCGTTTTCCTTTGCGTTAAGTCCGTCCCGGTCCCACACGTTAAACACGAAGAACGTTTTCTCGTCGGGCATATCGGTCCGAAAGACTATCGTATTTACCGATGCATAGTCCGTTACGGTTATCGTGATGCACATAAGGACGACTTACAACCGAACGATCTCATTTGTAGCATAGCCGAGTTTATAAGGACCGGAAAGAGTAGTCCAAGTGACTCAGACAAAGATTCCATGAGACAAATCGAAGATATGGTTGTAGTCGGAACGCCCTCGACTCATCTAAGCTGGATTCGATTGTCCGAGGATGACGTGGCGAATTCCGATTTGCCTAGCACGTCGGAGCTCAGAGAAATACAGTCCCCACCAGCGATCAAGACAAGGAAACGGGTCCGGTTTGTCATTCCTGAGAGCCCGAAGATCGAGAAAGGGGCCCGGGACGAGTTACGGGAACTTATGGAGGCTAGGGAAGCTGGAATAGCCTACATTTTGGGACACTCATATGTAAGAGCAAAGCAAGGGTCAAGTTTGATCAAGAAAATGGTCATAAATTTAGGGTATGATTTTTTGAGAAGAAATTGTAGGGCTCCAACATATGCTTTGAGTGTTCCACATGCATCAACTTTAGAAGTGGGAATGGTATACCATATATGATCTTGGTTGGTAAAGGATATTTCTTGAAGTGTTTTTTGTACATGTGTTTTTTTTTTCTTTTGTAATTTGTAAGAAAATTAGATTTTACAATGATAATTTAATAGTGAATAGTTGACCTCAAGTTCTGCCTTGTGAGTACATTAATTTGTGGAACTGGAAATTTTTGAAAGGGTGTTGAATTATAAGGGTCATATTTTCAAAAGCCAATTTGGAAAGGTTCATTGGTGAACAATTTATTTATTGAAGAGCCAAATTGAGGTACAAGAAGGTTTCATCCCAACTAGTATGAAGTATCCTAATTTGGCCTGGCCCATGAATTTTTACCTTTTTTTAAGGGAAATTACCAAAAAGCCCCTTCAAGTTTAGACTAATTGCAAAAATCCAGAGTTGTTTCAAAATTACAAAAATTTATTTTAAATTTGGTTATGTTTTAAATTTAAGGGGATAACTGTATAGAATTTTGAAATAGTTTTAATTATGAAGTGGTAAAATATAATATGGAATCAAACATTGGTTTTTTTATAATTTTCAAAAAATTCTAGAGTTTTTTTAATTAGCCCGAACCTTAGTTTTTTTTTAATTATCTCTATTTTTTATGAATGATTCAATTAGTTTTATCAGTACACATTAGTGATCAAAAAAGAACTATGAATAATGAGATAACTAACTGCAAATTCACTTAAATGAATATATTTTGAAGCTAAATAAAGAAAAAAGGATTTACCTTTCTTTTTCCTATATCAGTCTCTATGTCGCATTCAATTGATTAAAATGAAATTAGGACTTGCACCTTTTTGCATTAAATTTGTTTTATCAAGTGAGTATACAAATAACATTGGATAATTTCTCCATTTTTGTTTAAAATTAGCACACAATTAAATTAAATATTAAAAGTATATTATTAGAACAGATAAATGTTGGAGATGAAACAATATTTCATGAAAATAAAATAAATAAAATTAACTCAGTGGTCAATGTGAGATAACTCTTGGTCTCTATTTGGAGAAATCAACACAATAAAACAATTAATATTGAGGGCTTAAATAGTGTGGGAACTAAAAACTAAATAGAGGAATCAGAGACAATCACTTAAATGATGACTTTTTGTGTGTGGTAATTGAAGATATTAGATTTAGGAGTCTGTAAATCATTGTGCATTTTCGCGTTTTATATGAGGTCAGTTCCTATTGGACCGTATATCCAAAAACTAGTCAGGAACATATAAACTCGATATAATAAAAAAAAATCAAATAATGGGATAGCAACATCAATATTCAACAATTTAAACACCCAACCACCACTTTATTGAAAATGAGAAAAAATCAGCAGTTGGCCAGACAATTTACAGTTTATTAAGTCAACAAACTCGGCTCTAGATTTACAAACAATTATTGTTAATTATTATTATTATCATTATTATTTGCGAAAATGTTTAAATACCATTTCAATTTCCAACCAACCAAATCTTCAAAAGTGATTGTGAATATCACATGTGAGATGGGAATTTATTAGTAGTCATTAAGTTCGAATTCGGTATTTATTACACGTTGAAGGACTGGTGGTGAAAAGTAATTAGAATTTATTACACTAACCCTATTATTAGATACTTAATTAGCTTAGTTATTAATTTATAATCATCTCTATATTTCGGTATTACAAAGATAAAAGCCCAACCCAAGGTGCAATATCAACACAAATCCTAAATAAATTTTCAATAATTTAGTGATGTTTTACTGGATAAATATACCACAATTTAGATTTTAGGTTAAACACGTATTTTTATGTCGCTTTCGTAGAACTTTCTTACAATTGATGTTGTTTAAATATGCATATCATTCCAAGTCAAAATTTATGATATAATTATCCAGCTTCTTCTCCAGAACTGGTAAAATTTTTTGTACGGGAACTTGCACGTGACAACTGCAGACATTGGACGGACCATGTAATTGTCCCGGGGAAGCTCATTCGAGCCTCAAATCAGTACAAGTTAGAGAGAAAATCCAAAGCAAGTGACAGTAATTGAAAGTATTGAATTCAAAATACTTGCAAATAACAAGAAAATTATTTATTATATCTAGGTTGATGTGGTGCAGGCGCTTTGTGCGATAAAGTGGGTCACACGGGCCACATAATTATATATATGACCTAATAATAATTAGTTAAACGAATAGTTAATTAAAGAATATGAATATAATGATAATTGAGAAAAGTCGAATTTGTCCGCAAGGCAATCTTTGAATTAAAGATGTCCACCGATATAATAAACCACCAAGAGTTGAAAAGTATGCATTACAATTTAAACTCAAAATGGATTTTCTACTAAAAAGTAATATTTATTTTGTTATATATTATATAAATTTAAATAAAATACGGAAAATAAATATCTTTTTTTTTTGTTGTGAAGGAAAAATAAATATCCTTTTTGTAACCAAAGAATCACGTAACCTTTTTGAGGAAAATGGAAAATGGGAAATGGGAATAGGCGTTTGGTACATTCCACTTTCTAAATTATAAAAATAATAAATAAAAAGTAAATAAATATGCAGATATAATATCAGTGGGCCCAGGGGTGGTTTGTGGATAGGGACGAAGCCCAAACCCCTCAAATTAAAATCCCAGAAAACATCAGCCCACACGCCATCTTTCATTTATCTCCAGAACCTGCCGCAATATACGGCCTTTTCGGATAAAGTAGGGCCCACGCCACAAAATTGATGTCCGAGGCATGTGCCCTTCACGTGGCTACACCCCCAGGATATCTTTTGACGTGGATTGATGAGATTGGTTGGGAGTTGGTAGCGGGGCCCACGTTCTGTTGACGTGGGTGTATTTAATTGGAAAGCTCAGGTGGTCCCCAGTGGAATGGGTCGACCTAATTATTACACGTGGGCGTGTCCGTACGATGAGTGGTGGGTGGACGAGGAAAATGGAGATTGCGAGTCAATATATTATATATCCTTTGTCGACATGATGATTATCCACAATTGAGGGGCTGTATATTGACTAATGGGCCCCCGAATTACAGTTTATTTGCACTTATGCCACTTGTTTGTAGAAAAAAATGATTTTTTTTTTTCTGGATTTCTTTTTTTTTCTTTAATATTGATTAGGTACAGGATTAGGATTTAGGACCACACACACCATATGCCCGTAAATTTGTGGTGAAATCTCATTAACCTTACCTATATTTTTGTGGGATAACTACAAAAACGCCCATGAAGTTTGGGGTAATTACAAAAAAATCCAAAATATTTCAAAATTACAAAAAGTCCCCTAAGATTTGATTATGTTATAAATTTAAGAGGGTAACATTATTATTTTTATAAATATCATGTGGTGTTTGAAATTTTTTTTTTTGCTTATGAAGAGAAAAATGCACGAGGGAATCAAACTTCAATGTTTTTTTTTTTTTTGTAATTTTTAAAAACCTATATTTTTTTGTAATTGGACTGAACCTCAGGTTTTTCTTTTTGTGATTATCCCTATTTTTTTATTATTTTGTTGCTTCGAATGTTACTTTGTCTTCTCTTGTTTCTAGTTAATTTTATGGAAAAAACTTCGTGAGACGGTCTCACGAATTTAGATCCAAGTGAGACGGAGCCCTTTACACAAAGTTTTAATTTTTTTTTTTTTAGATTTTATTTTTCTTAGGGTTTATATTTGTTTTGTTAGGGTTTATTTTGTTTTGGGGTTTATTTTTAATTGATTTGGGTTTTTAGGATTTTTAGTTTTTTTTATGGTTTATTTTTTATTTTTCGGGTTTATTCTTCATGGTTCATGTTTTTAGGGTTTATTTTTGTTTCTTCATGGTTCATTATTATTTTTAAATTTATTTTCATGGTTCATGTTTCTCAAAACGGAGCCATTAGGAGTCCGTTTAGTGATTCGGATTCCGTGATCAGAGACCGTCTCACAAGAGACTTGCTCTAATTATATTAATTATTACAAATTAATTTCGATGATTTTGTTTCTTTCTTCAAAAGTGTTTTCTTGAGTATGTATAGAGCCAAAAATTGAATTTAGTGAAACGTTGACTCTATTTACTCTCCCTAAAATTTGCAATATGAAAATAAAATTAAAATCCATGTTATATTTCGACAACATAATATGACATATGTTTTTGGAATAGGATATAAACATTTTGTTGGGGATTTGGGTTGACTTTAAAATGTCCACCTGGCATTTCCACAAGGTACTATTTCCCCTTATTTTGGATGATTTAATCACTACATTTGTTAAAAAAAATTATATCATCTGGTTCGTGTAACGGAGTATGATCACATTCTTGCTAAATATAAACTAAAAATTAGTTGACTTTGTTGTTTATTATTATATTCTTTTTAACAAAAAAGTCGAACATAAATATACTAGAAAGTACGGACAATTTCTCTCGAAGATGTAAACCCATACAGAATACATATTCGATCACAATACTTTATCGATCTTCATGAATATTCCATGGATATATCTACACATAGAAATAGAAATATTGTGTCTATGTGAGTTATCACATTTTAGATTTGATTACTTATGAAATTTTGGTTTTTTATACTTAAAACATTATTTTTCTAATTATACTTAGTATGCTTGTATTTTTAATAATATAAAAATATATAATTTTATATATATATATATATATATATATCGTATCCTTATCCTTAAAATTTTAAAATATGTTGTATCCATGTCACGATCTCAGATCAGTGCTTCATAGTAAATATATTATCTTTCTTCATTAACCAGACTTAATGTTGTATAATAGAATTAGATGAAGGAAAGAAGTGATCACTAGTTTCTTCGATTTCATTCTCCTTTGAATTTTGAGATGAATACCTAATAATAATAATTAATTTGGTGTATTGTTGTTAAAATTATTTGATTAGTTATAATATGTCTAAAACATATTAACGCACTTGATATTCAACTCAAATCAAGCATTAAAAAAATTCGTTTAAATTTGATTCATTAACTTAACATTCGGTGGCCCTGCTCTTGGCGAGTTCAAGATACCCGATTCGCATTCTAACATCCGAGGACCTTCCATATACATCGATTTCCCACATACACAGAGAGGGAATCGATAATAAACAATTTGAACAGATCACCTAAGCGGAGTTGGGGGCTGTCTCCGCCCTGGCGATCACTTTGTTGATGAGGGCACGGCCTCTCACCACCTCCTAGCGCTCATTCGGATGGACAGGTTGGGATACCCGAGCTTGATTTTCATAGATCATTGGTTCTCATTGTATTTTTAGATTCTCATTATGATAGTCTTTCTAGATATCTTAGTGATAGGTTATTTGTTCTTTGATTTTTTCCCGCTTTGGCGGGCATGACATTGTATGACATTTTGTTTATTTGATATACGGGTAGGGGATCACGCCAATCCCCCACCCCCCGGGGTGTTATTTTGCTTAAAAAAAAAAAAAACTTAACAGACCAAATCTGAACATATTTTTTCACTTGATAACATTGAAACTCGCTCTAGCTAGCTCGACTCAATGAGTGAACTTTTTACTCAAACTCAATTAATGTTCGACTCAATTAAAATTCACTATGACTCAACTCATTTCATAAACAATTTTTTATGCTTGATAATAAACAATTTGAACAATATCGTATACGGTTATACTTAATTCGTCTATACTTCTAGAGTTCTATCTATAACCTGAACTTCATGTTATAGATCGGTGTCATGCAATATGAACATATATATACAGTGACCTGGGCTGGGATTTTTATATGATTGAATTTAGTAATAACCACAAACATTTTTAATATAATACGAATAAAGATTTCCAAAATCAGGCATGCATTGTCGTATTTTGTGTTGACTGACTATTATATATATTGTAATCAAATTTCATGAATCCAATCTAATAGATTTTCCAAATCTATGATCATGAATTGCACCTGGTATTTTAAAACCTTGTTTATTTATAGAGCAATTAAAGTAGCATATTAATTAGACAACAAATGAACAAATAGATAAAAAAAATAAATCAAAATAATGTATGATTTCATGAAAATTTATCTATTCCACTCCCTATTCCATATGTTGGATGGAAGACACGTGACATCATGTTTTTCATCTAATACAATGGAATATGAGTGGAGTAGGAAAAATGGAATCGGAAATCTCATCCCTGTTTCAAGATAGGATCTTGGTGGCAGTGAGTTGATCTAACCACACCTTGGTGTTACCTATTAGCAGTAATGAAGGGCCGAGGTTACAACTAGAGCTGTCAATTTTGGCCCATCCCGGTGGGTTGGCCCGACTGGCCTAGTAAAATGACCGGACTGGGTTGTGTTTTCTTAGGCACCCATTAGGCCCAAAAACCCGGCCGGTTCGATTGGGCTGATTTTTTCTTTGTATTTTCATGGTGGTGAGACGGAATTTGAGCTCCAAAAATAGTGGCACGCGCGACCCAACTGATTCTTTTGCTTTGACGGTCGGGTCGGCCCCGACGTGACCCGACTCGTTTGACACCTCTAGTTACAACTCAATTATTTTTTTAATTTTTTTTAAAAAGACACATTAATAGTCAAATTAATGATGACATTGTGAAGAAAGGTCAAGAAATGTAATTATTATATATTCTTGTGACTATTATTGTATAAAATTTCTTATCCAAAAGGTCGTAAATGCCAGCTAGGGAGTAGTGGTGGTGGAAATGGCTGTCTAGTGGCGGCGCGACGTGCTGTCTTCGCTCATCCCCAACCCCATCCACTCACCCACCACCTATATAATAATTAAAATTTAAATCCAAAATTCTCCTCTATTTGCAAAGTGGCCCTTTATTTTTATAATAATTCTCCAATTACCACTCTTTTACTCCTTTTTAATTATTGTGACGACGGCAGAACCCACACGGTCTACTCTCCCAGCTGTCATTTATCCAAAACCCACAAAACTTTTCGAAGAAATTAATATAAGATGAAAATTACCAAACTTATTATTTCCACTTAACATATATACACACACCTTTTTTTACTAACCTTAATTATTCAGCCTATTTAATAAATATATATCATGGCTGTGGGTATTTTTTTTTTCTTAATAAGTTGGTAGTACTGGTTGGAGCGGAGACATTGACGTAGCCAGGATTTCCCGCCTGTACAGTCACAATTTTTTCCATTTTGGTGGAACGATTGTCGGGTCGAAATTTTTAAAAATAGAAAATAAAAAAGGCAAATCTAAAGACCAATACCTTGCAACAATTTTTTGTGGGTTTTCATAACCTCCAATTCTGACTTTCTCTAGAATAAATTTTTTAGAGAAGTGATTTATCCAAATGTTCATTCTAAATTAACCATCTAATAACTATTAATAGATTTTTAGATTCGAAAATTCATTTTAAAAGTTCTTCAAACAAAATTGTTCATTATCAAGTTCGGGACATATCTCTCTTTATATAACAAATTAAAAAGACAATCATTCATCCACTTATATACCTTAATTGAGCCAGATAATTCTTAATTTTTTTGGCTCAAGACAGAAGGTTTAACGGTCTTTTAAATTTTAACTCAATTTTTTTTATATATAAAATAGGCATTCAGTTGACTTTTCAGTGCGGTCCAAACTCAAACTTAATAGGATCACTCCGAATTTGAGTGCGGTTCGCCGACCGCGCTCGTCCTAAGGTGGCTACGCCACTGAGCGGAGGGGAATAAATTTCAAAGAAACTGAAAGATACTTCGTTCAAATCCCGGTCAACAACCTTACAAAGAGTGATCGATACCACTTGAGCTACAAGCTCGTGGTGCTGTAGATAATTTTGTTGAGAAGGTGAGAGCAAATTAATTGGAATTCCAATTTGAATTAGTATTTTATATTTTATTTCAGTATTATTAATACATTTAGATGTATAAAATAATAGTATCAGTATACATTTAGCATGTACTAATCGGAGGCGGACATAAGAGGGACAAGTCGGGATGCTGCCCCCCCCCCCCAAAAAAAAATTTTTAATTTTTTTAACTATGTATAATTTTGAATATTAAAATTATTTATAAAGAAAATTTAGTATTCAACCTCCCAAAATTATTCATATTTCCCCCCAGCTATGGTTCCGTTCCCAACTGTAAATTTTCACGTCCGCTATTGGTATTAATGGCATTAAAGTGAAAATAAATATAATTTAGGGATAATTACAAAAACACCCCCAATGTTTGGTCTAATTACAAAAAAATTCATAGATGTTTTAAAATTACAAAAAAACCCATCATGTTTGATTCTGCCTTAAATTTAAAGGGGTAATTGTAATATTTCCACAAATATCAGTGTGGTTTTTGAAACGTTTTTTTACGAAGAAGGGAGATGTAAGTAAAATCAAATTTTAATGAGTTTTCGGCTATTTTCAAAAATCTTTAGGTTTTTTTGTAACTAGCTCGAACCTCAGGGATTTTTATGTAATTATCCCTATAATTTATATAACTGGATTCACATTGGAGATGACCCCTTTAAGGTATAATAAATGGATAGAATTTAATTAGCACTTGCAAGTTAGCTACAATTACCAAATTTGGTTAATATATGTCGGCAACTAATAACCTTTTTTTGAGGTTGCATTATACACGCAGTCCTATGTAGTCCTATTCTCCCTATAGAAAGTAGTTTAATTTAGTAAATCTTTTAATATTAATTTTTATACACATTTAATATTTGAACAAGTTGATCACATACACGGTACACCACGAATAAAAAATGAACCATATAAAATCATAAGCTATCTTGAAATTCATGTGTTTTCAAGTCTAATTTCCAATTTTAGTGTTGAAAAATAAATTTAAAACTTTATTGGTACTCGTATCAGAATTGAGAATATTTTTATTTTGTTGTTTGAATTTATATTTAGAAATGAAAATATGTTTGATTATAATTTTTTATATGTATTTTTGACATAGATTTCATAATTATAGTGTATTTTCACATAGATTTGCGTGATTATGGTGAAAACTTGTTTGGTTATGTTTTCAAAAGAATCTTTACATAAAAAAATGAAACTGAAAATGACTTTATCTCTGTTGATAATTTCCTAAACAAACATAAACTAATAGTTGGAAATTGGAAAGTGACATTTGAAAACAATTCCATACATACCCTAAACACTGCAACGAGAAAATTTACTGACAGAAATGATTTTGTCACTAAATTTTACAAATACTTACATAATAAAAAATATCATTTTTCCCGGAATTGTACCGACAAATTACTGACATATTACCGATAATTTTACAATTACCGACAGATTTTCTGTTGGTATTTACCAACAATTTTAGATTATAGATTCTGCAGGTAAATATTTTATCTACAATAATTTTACATACATTTTACAATTTTTTAATACCTATCTACATATATTTCTGTAGGTAAACTGATTTTTTCTTGTAGTGGAAGGAAACTTGGCATATTTCAAATTACAAAATAAAAATAGAAATTTTCTTAGATACACTACTAAATTTATGCAACAATTCATAAGTAATATAATTTTACTTTACGTTTTTTTATGATTTTATCTGTATTTTCATATATAGAACTAATTTTTTAGACTTATAAATTATTTGGGTCCAGCTATATACAAAATTAAGACAATTTCCCACAAGCCTAAATATAGCTAGCAGAACCAAAATTTTAAATTCCTAGGGTAACAATTTATTGATATCATAAGTATAATAATTATAACGTGAGGAAATTAGGAAGATGCATGAGTGGATAAGGTTCATTTAATTGATGGTACACTTCAACTATTTGTAGCCTTTTTCTTCATAAAGAGGACATTGGCCATATATGGGAGTGTTTCACATGTTGTTTAATTTACCTTGCACAAATTAAGTCTTATCTCTTATTATGCATATAACATATTGGATATTTTTATGAGTCCGTCGGATTTTTGACAATATCTTTTAGCAAAGTATTTCGAAAACATATTTTTTAGCCGTTTTTAGTTCAAATAGTCACTTTAATTCTTTTTTTTTTGTTTATTTATGGGGATCGGTACATAACTCGGAACCGAGTTAAAGCACATAATTGCACCAAGTTTTTGTCTTCGCATCAATTTTTGAAAAATGGTCAAATATCTCACCAAATAATACATTGAGGATATAACTCAATCAATTTTAGTCAAAATGACTAGAAACATGTTTAGAAAACACATGGTTATTTTTCATTCGCACAAAATATAAGTGGTCAATTTGGCCTATTACCACTTTTTATTTTTAATTATATTTTACCAGGTATTTCAATACATCAAGTGAGTGCTATGTAACAATAATTGTGATTTTTATATAGATGGCATTTACTTGGTACATTAAAAATAATCCTTTTAATCTTCTTCCTTTTTTTTTTTTTTTCTCTAGTATGATATTTATATTTGAGTTTATACAGTAAGAAACTATTTTTAAATTATGTTTAGTTTCTCATTTTTTTTTTTTTGAAAAATTCGACTATGTCATTGTAGAGACTCAAATTTGGGCTCCTTCATTGAAGAGTAATACACGTGGCCACTAGACTAACCCAAATGATTATGTTTAATTTTTCATTTCAAGAACCCTAGCTAAATGTTTAATGGTTATCACAACTAAACAAATGCTATTGGTCATCATGAAACCAGTTTACAGTCAATAACGATAATATTGTGGATAACAAGAAATCGTGTTTTTCATTATTTTCCTAAAAAAAAGAAATGAGCACGAATAGAAAATTAGTAAAATCAAGTATCTCTTCATAAAAAGAAAAGAATATGCTTTGCTTTCACTATTTTAATGACAGAAAATCGTGTTTTTTTAATCTTATTTTAATTTTCCCATTGAGAAGAATCAAGTTTGCAGGCTAACGTTAGTCTACATTTTTGTTCTTATATCTTCTTTGTCTTGGAGTCAAATTAAATAACGAATTTCCTAAAAAATAAAATAAAATAACGAATTGGAAGCACAAGTGATTTGCTTATCTACTTTTGACTTAAATTATTCAATTAAAATATGGAAGAAATAGTTAGCACAACGTCTTCATAAACAAGGTGTGATAATGAACAGCTAGAGGGATAATCTTTTTTATTATGACTAATCAAATCCATTGTTTTTTTTGTAGTTAAGAAAATGGTGATTAGGTTGAATAAAATACCCTCCATGCTAGTTGCATTTTACATTTGTGTAGCCTAGTCCTTTAAATTTTTCCATTGTTCTAAAAATCTCTATCTAGTCCCGATTAATTTCTACCTAGGCACTAGACTATCATTGTCCGCCTATGTTTCCATTTTCACTATAAATTTAAACGGGTTAAATAGGTCAATCGTATCGACCCTCAGGTCGACCTGATCTGACCTATTTATTTCGCGTGTTAACTGTGTCCGACCTGATTTTGACGTTAAACCGTTAAGAATTGTACATGCACTTGCGATAAATTCGTGTTAAGTTTATATCGGATTATCGTGTCGTATCACAAATTGACACCCCTATTTAGCGTGGACAAATTTTACCAACGACCTGATGAACTTGCTTTTAAGAAAAGTTTAATTTTGATTATGGATATTTAATTCAATAGACACACTAAAAGTTAAAACAATCCAACTTTAGGCAACTTTTTTTTTCTTTACAAGAAAAATAATTTCAATAGTCAATTCAAACTAGCAATACATCGACCGAAAACAAACGTAAATATGTTTAAAATCACAAAGATGGAACTATGAAAAAACTTAAAGCTCATAGCTTAATAGCAAATATCTATTTAAAACATTAGAATACCTATGATTTTATACTTGCAATATGCGAAACCCACAATATGACATGTTATCTTTGTCGGATCGTTGAATTATCTACATAAAAAAAACACCATACCAAGACAATGCAAATAAAACGTTGTACCAGGGGATGAAATAAAAAACAAGAAAACAATTAAATAACCATATATATGTGAAAAATTCACTTATATATTTAGAAAATAAATTGATAAAAATGATAACATGAAGTGATTTCAGGCAAAAAAAAAAAAAAAAAAGCGCCAAAAATCACTTGTCAGAAAATCTAAATTTTGATTACATGAATCTGTAATCCAGACACAATATAAACTCAAATTAATCATTAATGGTAACGAAAGTACGAGTAAAAAAGAAACAAAAAGAGAAAAATCGAAAACGTAAACAAATGGCACCGTCGTAATAAAACATACCCCGAGGGGCAATTATTATAAGAAAACCGAGAAATATGAGATCCTAACCATGGTTAGTTAAGTTTAGAGTAAACTGACTATAGTAAACTCCCCTCGTCTCTATCCTCTTTTTTTCTTCCAGCATTTTCCACCTCATTTCCCATTTTTTTTTCCTTTTCAAAAAAATAAATAATATTAATCATCTCTTTAATCTATTATACATTTTATCCACCTCACTGCATTAATTATCTATATCCATTCTCTCTCTCTCTAAAGTCTCTCACTCTGTATCGCACTTTCTCTCTCTAGAAAACTATATCCAATCTGTACATAAATTTTAATTCTCATTCTCTCTTTTGTTCGGTGCTCTCTCTCTCTCTCTCTCTCTCTCTCATTCTCATTCTCTCTCTAGAAATTCTCTGAAGGAAGCAAACTGTAAAACGCTTCGTCGGCGCTGACGTGGACGGAATATTCCGATCACCGGTGATTGGTTCTGCCCTTTTATATTTTCGCTTTTTTTTTTTTTTTTTTTTTTTTTTTTGTTTTGCGAATCTATTGTGTTTTGGATGAGTAAATTGGAAACATAAATGGAGAATAGCTTGTTTGTGATTCTTCTCTTTGGGTTATTTTTAGCGCTGTAGTGAATTTGTATTTTTTTTTTTGGTATGATTTAACATTTTATTGTGCTTGTTCCAATTTTAGAGTATTTCTTAAAAAGAACATTAATGCTTATGACCTGTTATTAACCCTGCGTTATCTGGTAAAAACAGTGTTACTATTGTTATCATGTTTTATTGATTCCACACACACAAGTTTGTGTATTTGTATGATTTACCTTTTCAGCTGTGGTTTTTTTTAAATAGTTTTTGGGGTTGGGGGGGCAGTATAGCAGTATTTCCGCCTAATTATTCAATTAGCATTTTTGAAATCTTTTGATTTATTCTTGTGTTATAAGTAATGACTCTGCATACTGAAGCTCTAACGAGTTACTGTGTACATTTTAAGAATAGAAACTGAAGATCATGGGAGATGATGTCCTGTTATTTAGTGTAAATGGAGAAGGGATGATTTAGAATGACATTCAACAGGATCATCAATGGTATTAGATTCTGTCTTCATAGACATCACACATCTTATGCTGCGGTTGTTGGACTTTTGCGAGGAAGATTCTATGTGAAGATGCCCATTGTTATGTACTTATGCACTTTATTGGCTACAGATCTTTTTCTATTATTGACTGATTGTCTTTTGTTTGTTTCTAGGTACTAGTTACTACTTGAGCGCTCTAATGATTTTTGAGTATGCCCAACATTTGAATATGAAAATGAAGATGCTATTGTAGTAATTTATGAATAGATTTCCACCATATGTGAAAATATCAAAATTAAAGTAAAATCATAACTTTTTTTTCAGTGTTGTGCTATTGGGTTTGATTATTTTGATGATCTTGGTATTTAGACGACTATATTGTCAGTCCTTAATGAATTTAACTTTAATGATGATCAATATTGTGTGATTTTGCCTCATTGAATACTCAATTACTCATGCGAGAAGATCTAGCATTGGTACCGCATCTTGCCATCTGCTTGCTGTCTATGGTGTGTACTACTGATATTTTGAAGTGTTATATTTATTATGCTCTTTCTGGAATAGCAAATTGATCTCTAGTATGCCTGATATTCGACGGATGTAGCAGGGAAGTTTTGCAAATTGTGGTTGACTTTTATGATACCACGCATGTTCCCAGAGTTACTTTTTTTTTTTTTATAATTATAATTTTATCTATGATATTCGGTCCATTTTCTTTTTCTCCTTATCATTTACTTTCAAAATACCTTCTTATCTTCTTGCCAAAAATTATAATTAGAAGAAAAATTAATGAAGTTTTCATATTTTTTAAATTAACAGTAAAACTACATAAATTTCTCATGTAAAGTTATGATTAAATTATGTTGTTCTAGACCTCAAACTTAAACACCTAAATTGAGACCGCACTTGTCACTGCTGCCACCATATGTTACCTTTTCTCGGTGGCTATTATAAGGAGGAAAGACGAAGAAGCCAAAGAGACATGAATCAATTTGAGATTGGATTATCACCTTTTTTTTTTTTTTTTTTGAAGATTAAATATCTAATTTTATATTTATTATGTTAGTTGAAGACTAAAAGTGCCTTCTATTATTTTGGTGTTTTTTTTCCTTCCCAAATAAACTATGAGTTGTCTATTGGTATATTGGACAGGCCTAGTTGTTGTAGTTGGATTTGTTATGAGGAAAGTTTTTGTATATTAGATAGACTTTAGAGGAGGTTTCGTAATTACAACCAAGGGTAATTGGGTCATTTCATGCAAAAAATAGGGTTTTCTAATAGACGCTAGCTTCTATGGAGGTAATTACGGGAGTTTACTCGAATTTTGAAATAGTGTGTATATTTCTTTCAGATATCACCTTAACCATTAACTCCTTATGTTTGATTGATTAGGGTGATATCTTGAGCTTAGACAATTTATTATGCATGAGTAGCTTAAACTAGGTGACTATGCATTGTGGAGTTTTGGAAAATAACTTTTTCCCTATTCATTCATCAATCTTTTCTGGTTTTGATTTGCACAGCCATTTGTTCATTTCTTGTTCTCCAAATTCTTTGTGTTACTTGGATAGAGTAGGGGCATCACATGCAGATACATTTTTTCTTTTACGTCTTAAATCTTGGAGATGAGATTGCAGATAGTATACTGACTGTCCACAAATTTTTGATTTTTTTTTGTTTCTTATTTTTCTTGCTATGTTTTCGAACTCGAGACACAACTGTGTGTGGGGGGGGGGCAAGAAATCTAAGTAAATACCGCTGCAACTTTAAGTTTATAACCCATAATTTCAGTCAAAATTGAATCTTGGCACAAGTTAATGGTATTTGGATAGATAGATCATCCATGACGCCGAGATATTGCTTCTGTCCATGATTAGCACTCCAAGTTTTCATTTTAGCGAATTTCGCTAGATGTGCATCGCTAGATAGTGGGTGTCGTGTAGCAGCTTTAAGAATAGGCTTAGGTTGGCAAAATTTCATACTGGATTTGCATTATGTTTGCCATAAATGGGGATGGGCAGAGATCAACTATCTGCTTTGTGACTGCAATAAAGTTTTATCTGTTCTTTTTCTCGAGAGTCGGCTGAAATCTTTATAAGCTTAATGAAGCATTTCATCAAATTTTGCTTAAATTTTTAAATTTATTGTTTCTTTTGGATTATTTTTACTGTTATTGCATTGTCTGCTTGTTTGGAAAATTTATTTTTAGCATATGTTAATGGAGGTGAGAACTTGCTAACTTAAACTGGACTTTTCTCACTTATTATGTAGGCTTGTGAATACATATACGCTGGCAGTCGCTTCATTTAGTACCTGGAAGTACAGTTTCGAAGAAATCAGTGCTTGAAGAATTCACTGCACGGAACTATTACTGTGATGGCATCAAGATCAAGTGGAAATTTCTTGGAATTGGCTTCTGGAGAACTACTGGATGTTCCTCATACTCCGAGAAGTCTTCCAAGGGTGATGACTCTTCCTGGAATTATTTCTGACGGTAATGTAAATAGTGATCTGGACTCAGATAGCGCACCATCTTCTTGTCGTGACCGCAAAATCATAGTTGCAAACATGTTACCTTTGCATGCTCAGAAGGATTATGGAACTGGTAAATGGTGCTTTAGCTTGGATGAGGATTCACTTTTGTTACAATTGAAGGAATGATTCCCACCTGAGACTGAGGTTTTATATGTGGGATCTCTCAAAGTTGAAATAGAAGCAAATGAGCAGGAAGAAGTTGCACAGAGACTTCTTGATGACTTCAAATGTGTACCCACTTTTCTCTCTCTTGATATCCAAAAGAAGTTCTATTATGGTTTCTGTAAGCAACAACTTTGGCCTCTATTTCATTACATGCTACCTATGTGTCCCGATCATGGAGATCGCTTTGATAGACAGCTGTGGCAAGCTTATGTGTCTGCAAATAGAACTTTTGCTGATAAAATAATGGAAGTAGTCAATCCAGAGAATGATTTCATATGGGTTCATGATTACCATCTCATGGTTCTCCGACATTTCTACGGAAGCGTTATAATCGGGTGAAGCTTGGGTTTTTTCTTCACAGCCCATTTCCTTCATCAGAAATATACAGAACACTGCCTGTTAGAGACGAAATTCTGAAAGGATTACTAAATGCTGATTTAATAGGTTTCCACACATTTGACTATGCACGGCATTTCCTGTCATGTTGTGGTCGAATGCTAGGCCTGGACTATGAATCTAAGAGGGGCCACATTGGACTTGATTACTTTGGCCGCACTGTGTATATAAAAATACTCCCGGTGGGTATTCACATGGGTAGACTGGAATCCGTTTTAAATCTACCTTCTACGTGCAACAAAGTCAAAGAGATACATGAACAGTTCAAGGACAAGAAAGTAATTCTCGGCGTCGATGACATGGACATATTTAAAGGCATCAGTCTAAAGTTGCTAGCTTTCGAACAGCTCTTGCAGCAACACAGGGAGTTGCAAGGAAAACTAGTGTTGGTTCAAATCGTGAATCCTGCTAGGAGCTCTGGAAAAGACGTTCAGGAAGCAAAATGGGAAACATACACAGCCGCAAAAAGAATTAATGAGGTTTATGGCTACACCGATTATGAACCCGTGATTTTGATCGATCGTCACGCACCTCGCTATGAGAAAACTGCCTATTATGCCCTCGCAGAATGTTGCATAGTTAATGCAGTGAGGGATGGTATGAACTTGGTCCCTTATAAGTATATAGTCTGCAGACAGGGCTCGTCTTCTATAAATGAAGCTATTGGTATAAAACAAGATTCTGCAAAAACTAGCATGCTTGTTGTTTCAGAATTTATTGGTTGTTCACCGTCTCTGAGTGGGGCGATTAGGGTTAATCCGTGGGATATTGATGCTGTTGCTGAGGCGATGAATATGGCCATTACTATGCCTGATGCAGAAAAGGAACTGCGGCATGAGAAACATTATCGTTACGTCAGTTCTCATGACGTGGCTTATTGGGCTCGCAGCTTCATGCAGGATTTGGAGAGAGCTTGTAAGGATCACTATGATAAGCGGTGTTGGGGTATTGGTTTAGGTTTGGGTTTTAGAGTCATCTCACTTTCTCCGAGTTTCAGGAAGTTATCCGTTGATCACATTGTATCAGCGTATAAAAGGACGAGCAGAAGGGCGATATTTTTGGACTATGATGGTACTGTGGTACCTGAAACCTCTATAGTTAGATCCCCAAGTCCTGAAGTGGTAGATGTGCTTGATACTCTCTGTAATGATCCCAATAACACTGTATTCATTGTTAGTGGGAGAGGAAGGGCTTCGTTAAGTGATTGGCTTGCTCCGTGTGAAAAACTGGGACTGGCTGCTGAACATGGGTATTTTATAAGGTATTGAATATTTTTGGGGAAATTACAAAAACTTCCCCAAAGGTTTAGCCTAATTACAAAACAATCATGTGGTTTTTGAAAATTACAAAAAAACCTTGAGGTTTAGTTTTACATTTTCACTTCATAAGCAAAAACATTTCAAAAATTCCTCTAACATTTATAGAAATACTACAGTTACCACAAAATCAAACGTACAAAATCAAACTTGAGGTGGTATACAAAAAACAAAAACTTACGAGGTTTAACCTAATTACAAAAAAAAAAAAAAAGAAATTCCAATTATCTTTTAAAGTTACAAGTACCCCCTCTTGAGATTTGTATTTGTTTAACAAATACCCCCTTGAGGGTGCTATTTGTAAAATAGAAACGAATATCAAAAGAGCATTTGTAATTTTGAAAATGTTTTTTTTTTTTTTTGTAGTTAGACTGAAATGCAAGAGTATCTTTGTATTTCACTCGATTTTTTTTTTCTACAAATCTTTTCATGCTTCTCTTTGTGCGACTAAAGATCATCAGTATGTCCATATTTCAGGTTGAACAAAAACTCTGACTGGGAATCATTAGCTTGCGATCTTGATTGGAAGGAAATCGTGGAACCTATTATGAAACAGTACACAGAAGCAACGGATGGATCCTCAATGGAGATTAAAGACAGTGCATTGGTATGGCATCATCACGATGCAGACCCTGACTTTGGCTCTTGCCAGTCCAAGGAACTGTTGAGTCATTTGGAAAATGTCTTAGCAAATGAACCTGCGGTTGTTCGGAGAGGACAACATATTGTAGAAGTCAAACCACAAGTATGCTCTCTCCCTCTCTGTGTGTGTGTGTGTGTGTTGGGGGTAAATTACATAAACTACCCGATGTTTGTCCTAATCACAAAAAACTTTAGCTATCTTTCAAAATTACAAGAGATAATTACAAAAACTACTCATGAGTTTTGATTATGTCGTAATTATAAGGGGTTAACTATAATATTTCTATAAATCTTAAGGGGGCTTTTGAAAACTTTTTTCTTATGAAGAGGAAAAATGGAACACGTAATCAAAACCTCAAGGTTTTTTTTTAAATTTTGAAACTTCTCTGGGTTTTTTTGTACTTAACCCAAACCTCACGGATAGTTTTTGTAATTATCCCATATTACAAATACCTCTTAGGTATTACAAACTCCCCCTCAAGGGTGTAATTTTTGACTTAGAAAAAATGTCAAGGGGGTAGTTGTAATTTTGAAATATAGCTGGAAATTTTCGTAGTTAGACCACATATCCCCCCCACCCCCGAATGCACACGAGCAGACACACACATGTTCATCACACAAATATTTATTGATGAACTTTATCTGTAGGGAGTGACGAAAGGGTTGGTTGCCGAGAAGGTGCTATCTATGATGGTCAATAATGGCAAGGCACCAGATTTTGTGATGTGTATAGGAGATGATAGGTCGGATGAAGATATGTTTGAGAGCATATTGAGCACCGTCTCCAGTTCATCCCTTTCTGCATTACCAGAGATATTTGCTTGCACCGTCGGGCAAAAGCCGAGCAAGGCCAAGTATTATCTCGACGATACTGCTGATGTCGTGAGACTGCTTCGAGGTCTTGCCAACGCGTCGAACCCAAAGCCTCGGCAAACCGCCCATTTCCAGGTTTCCTTCGATAGTGTGTTCTAAAACATATATATAAGGTAGGTCATGTAAATTGTGCTGCTTTTGGGGGGTTTTCTTTTGCTGACCAAAGTTGACATAGTCAAGTCTTAACTTTAATAGGGTGTGTTTTTTGGTGTCTTGCCAAAGGCCTCTTTCTGTTGGTGGGTGGGGGTGGGGGTGGGGTGTGACTTATCTTTTAGTGTAGAAATCATCTTTTGGGGAAAAAAAGTGTTAGTTTTGAGATGTTGATAATGGCTGCTCTAATTGATTATATGGAGCATCATTATTTTGTATAGTTGACAATTCTCCTTGAAATGTAATACTTGTTTGATTAATGATTATGGCATTTTTCTTTGCATGCTAATTACGAAAAAACCCAGATATGTTTCAAAATTGCAAAAGAACCCTGAGGTTGATTTTGGCTTACATTTTTCCCCTTCATAAACAAAAAAACATTTCAAAAACCCCCCTAGTACTTGCACAAAAACTACAATTATCCCCTTAAATTTAAAACAGAAGCAAACTTGAGGGGGGTTTTTGTAATTTTGAAATATCTCTGGATTTTCTTGTAATTAGTCCAAACCTCGGAGGTTTTTGTAATTATCCCTATTTGTTTAGTAAAGGTAGGATCTGTTTGTTTATCCTGTTATTCACTGGCTGATCTTATGTTATTATGGTCCAAGCCTTGATTTTTTTTTAGTGCAAGTCTCGGGAGGAGAGTGTTGATGGGAATCGAACCCAATCACAGTTATGTTTCATCGATTGTTCGTCTTTGTTGTACCAACGGGTCCATGGTTCAAAAGCTGCACTAGTCGATTTATCATTATGAATATAAACTATATCTCCAGATTTATTGTTGATGCTTAAACTCAAGTTTATTGCATATCTAGTGCTACATCTTTGGTGTATGGAATCTGTTTTGTATAGAGTTGAAAGTGCCGATTTTACAATTTGTCACATTTTTCTGTTGAAATTTGTAAACGTATTACCATATACACATAAATTTTCATTTTTGAGGTGACGATTAAGACAATTGGTCTAAGTTGGCCCTATCAAATGATGAGTTAATTGACATGTGTGGGATTATCATAGAATTTTGGTATTTTCTCTCTAAACAATAAACAAACAGGACAATAAAAAATTATTTCTTTTATGCTTCAATCAAATTAGAACTTAGAACAAAATAAATGGAACAATTTGTAAAGTGAAGCTCCAAATTTACCGGGCCTAAAAAGAAAAAAACGATATAAGAAAAATGAATGACATAAATACAATTTTTTATGATAAGTGAAAATTCCTTCTCTTTCTCAAAAAAAAAAAAAAAAAAATTCCTTCTGAATATAAAAACAAACATCCAAAATTCTAATTACATCTTCGCTAAATTCACTAATATTCTGCATGTTGAAGATTCGGATAGGGGAGCTACTTGCATTGGAGCATTTTGTAAAAGTCTATTCTAAAATCGATTTTTAATAAGTGATTTTTCAAGAGGTCTCCATTCTGTTTTTTTGACTAGTGACTTATTCGGATGTTCATTCTAAATTAATCATCATTCACTATACAACTATTATTATGAAAAATTTCAAACAACTATTATTATTGAAAATGAAGGCATTGTATGGTTGTGTTTTCGAAGTGATTTTATACTTTCCAACTATTCCGGAAAAAATGAGTTTATGTTTGTTTAGTAAGTTCTTTGAAGAAATAAAGCCACTTTCAAATTTTACTTTTATGGAAATATTCTTTTCAAAACACGACCAAACAATTTTTCATCATAATCATACAAATCTATGTGAAAATACATGCAGAAAATCATACCGAACATATTTTCATTTCCAAACATAACCATAACAGAAATCCAGACAACAAACCAAACATATTCTCAGTCTCATTTAAAAATCAATAAAGTTTGAAATTCGTTCAATTGGACTTGGAAATACATTGACCGAACTTTTTGATCTAAAAATGAAAATTATATATGAGAAGTGCTCCAAAACTAGCAGATTATTACCAAATGGACCCTATAAAACCAAAAAACAAAAAATTTGCCCAATCAGACATCTCCGCTGACACTAGAATTCTTACACCGCAAACACAATTACTCCTCCCTTGAAAGAAAATTTACCAGTGCGCATTTTATCAAATTTCACTTCTCTTTATACAGACACTAGAATTTCCTCCACCAGAATTGATTATTATTTGATCAATTGTATATTGCCCATAATCAAAGCCGCCATTACTTTTCATCTTCTCGAGTTCCAGATCCTAATTTGGATACCTCGAAGTGTATTAGTTTACCTTCGCCAGATCGCTTCTTCGGTTTTTTGGGTCGTGATCTCATCTCGTTTGGCAATTCTGCTGAAGCAGTTGAGTTATTAGTGGGAGGAAATTTCAATAGTAATTGCAGCTGGATCTGGTAGAGCTATCTCGGAGCTTCAAAACAGACCCAATCATGAATCCTTTTCCTCTGGCACCCGGCTGAGGTTAGTGCTCGAACATCGTCGTTGTTTTCTTCTGTATGTACGGATTGATGATACTGTTAGTGGATCATTTGTAAGAATTTGTTCTGCGCTTGAGATGAGTTTGCTTGAATGTTTCTGGCTTTAACTCGAGCGAGTCTGGGTTTTGTTGGGTATTTGATATTGCGGTACTCAAATGTAATTTTAGGTGGATTGACATTGGTAATTATGTTAGTTCGGTGAATGCTTGTTTGATTTCTGAGGACAAGGAAGATAAACCTTTGTATGAGTGTATGGATGCATGATCAGTGAAATGATGTAAACAGAATGGCAAATATTGATCTGTGGTTTATATTAGTGTGATATCGTTTGTTCAATAAGAACCCTAAAACTATCATAGACATGGGTTATCATAGACACATTTATTGGATTATGAGATTATTGTAGGGACTAGAATGTAGTGTTTGTTATGGGACAATGTGTATATAACTTCAAGAAACACTGAGAGAAGTTAGCCCTGATTGGCGAAGAGTTGTAGACCACTTATGGAACCTGCTTAAGTCAAGCACCAATTTTGTTAACCCTGAAGAATTTAAAAACACGGGATATGAAGTAGTATTAATTATTAAATCATGATGAGAAAGAATATGGCGTTGGGATAGAAAGGATTTATGCATGAGAACAGTGGACAAAGATGGTTTAGGCGCAAAGGCGGAGCCAGGAAATTCTGTGCGAAAGTGGGGTGGGCGAATAGGAAAATCATATAAAATTTACTTAAAATATTTTTTTTTTTAAATATTCAAGTTTACCCCTATATAGTGTAATTTTTTTTTTTTTTTAAAATGGGGGGGCTTTGGCGCTAACTGTGTATGGTCTTTATTTATAATGAAAGCGACATAATTCTCATGGTAGGTATTATAGATACTCCAATAATTACTCTTTCCAAAAGAGGAATTTGAAATGGACGTAAGATGTTGGTGCATTAAATTGTCCTTTGCAAGCGTTTAAGGAATGTCGAAAAAGGGCAGGGGGAAGTAGAGAAGCTCATCCAGGTAAGGGAAACAAAGAGCGGACGAAAAGGAAATTGTTTGAGAAGAATTAATAGCTTTTGATGTTGCTCTTTATCGGCATGGCATTTAAAGTTTTTGGGCAGGTTTGGCCAGAGATGGGATTGGTTTTGCCCATATGGTTTAGATAGGGGTAAACTTCTATAGGATATTGTCATTTGTCCTCAAGAGCCTCAAACGAGGTATAGTAGATTTTAATAAATTAAATTATTCCTAATGCATGTTGTTTGCAGACCATAGTGTTTTAATTGATGAGATAAGATAAGAGTAAATACCAAATTAGAAGCTTGGAGAGAAGCAATAGAAAAGGTTTTACCATTTATAATTGAATACATGGAATGCCATTTTAGTAAAAGTAAAAGTAACAATGAGATAAAGGTAAAAATTGGTGATCATGAATTTAATGTAGCAAAAAGTTTAATTATTTAGGATAATTGAAGAGAACGGAAATATCGATAAAGACATTATACATACAGAATTCAAGTAGGTTGGAATAAATGGAGGAATGCATCTTCTCTACTTTGTTACCGTAATATACTATTAAATTTGGAAGATTATTTTTTTTTTATAAAACAACCATAAGGCCTACAATGCTTATGGTCTTGTTTCGAATATTGACGACTAAATATGAGGAATAAAAAATGAAAGTATGAAATGAAAATGCCAGATAGATAATGTTGAAATATATTAGGTTGATAATATAAAGTGTACAATAAGGAAAAAGTGGAGGAAATTAGCGCCCAATGAATGAGAAAATTAGAGAGAAAAATGCAGCCTAAGATGGTTTGGACGTACATAAGACACCTTTGGATGCATCATTCTGCAATACGTAACCCCCA